>CM051258.1:7844342-8021842 GCA_027921565.1 Artemia sinica | reverse complement strand
ACCAAAGACTGGCAAGATCAATACAATATAATAGGGTATATAGGATAACTGTTATTGATGTTAAAAGTAAATCTCACCATTTAGTAGTGTCTAGGGTGATAAATCTGGTATTTCGGAATGGTAACTACATACCGGGAGGTTATGTTGGTAGCAGACTCCAGAAGGAGAATTTGACAGAAGCTTTCCAAGAACAGTTGAATATTAGACTTCAGAGTTTAAAATTTGACAAAGTGGAAGATAGTTGGAATAATTTTAGAAAAATAATTTGTGAAGTTGCTGAAGGTGTCTTAGGGAAGAAAGCTAGGACAACAGCTAAGAATATTAGTGAAAAAGCCTTATGTTTAATGAAGAGGAGAAGGGGCTTGTAAAAATACTTATTTTTACGAAGAACCCTTCATTATTGTAGTAACCTTGTGAACTGTCTTTGCAGGTATGTTGCCAGGTTGAACCCTATGAAGAAAGCCCTCCTACCAGCAAAATTCAGTGTTTTTAAACAAACTGTAAAATAATTTTTCTTGTCTTTTTTTGCAATTTTTTATTCAAATATTTGGGTATGTTTATTGTATTGAGTTATATTATTATATAACTTATTATAATTATGTTTATTAGTAGGGAGGCCCCAATAGATACAGACAGAACGTGTGCGGCCATCTATAATCAAGTCTAACGCTGACAGGTTATAATTTATTTATGGTTTATTGATCCACTAACGGGTCAATGACACCTAGGGGAACTAGATTTCTGAGAAATTAATTTGCATAATCGAGGGGTATTATTGATCCACAAAGGGGAATTAGGAAAAAATATGGCTTCTTTGGTCTTTAGGTCTGAAAGATAAATTTTCTTTGATTACAGAGATAAATTAATATTCTATTTTGTAAATATGGCTTTTCTGGACATTAGGCTTAGTGATAAATTCTGGAATTAATATTCTTTCAAAACCTTAATAGTGTAGCTAGGAACACATTAGAGAAGAAGTCAGATTGAATATCTTTTACGCGGGAAATGGTCTTCCTGGGAATTTCAAATGTGACAGCGCATTGACGCCGAAACAAAGGAACACGCAGAAATTACTTTTAGGGGATTAATCGGGCGAAACCATTTGAGTCATTTTAGAAGATGATTTAGGCGAAACAGTTTGAGACATTTTAGAAGATGATTTGGGTGAAACTCCGTGGTCTTTATAATACACAAGCTCCATTTGAACAGTGTTGTGAGGTCCCCTACCCCAATCCCAAAGGGCCCCATCCCCCCAGACCCCCAAAGGCGCCCCCTCCTACCGTGCCCCAAAAGGAGACCACTCCCCTTTGGACCCCCAGGGGGCACCCATCCCCCCGTAGCCCCAAAGAGCCCCCCTACCAATTTTTGCAATACTTTTTTTGTGCACTTGAGACACAGAAGGGCCCCCACATTTCTTAATATCCCTCTTGAACCCATTTTACAAGTTGAAGTACTCATTCTTTTTACCCACATCTTTACTTTACAGCTTTTTTGACCACCCTAACACCAAGCAATACTTTTCAAAGGCTTTATTATATTTTTTCAGTTCAAGTTCTTTTCTTAATGTCCCCCCTAATCAATTTTACAACTTGAAGTACTCATTCTTTTCACCCACAACTCAACTTTATGGCTTTTGAATACCCCAACACCAAGCAATAATTTCAAAAGGCTTTTTCATATTTTTCAGAACAAATTCTTTTCTCAATGTCCCTCCTAAACCAATTTTACAACTTGAAGTACTCATCCTTTTCACCCACAACTCTACTTTATGGCTTTTTGAATATCCCATCACCAAGCAATACTTTCAAAAGGCTTTTTTATATCTTTTCAGAGCAAGTTCTTTTCTTAATGCCCCCCTAAACCAATTTTACAACTTGAAGTACTCATTCTTTTCACCCACAACTCAACTTTATGGCTTTTGAATACCCCAACACCAAGCAATAATTTCAAAAGGCTTTTTCATATTTTTCAGAACAAATTCTTTTCTCAATGTCCCTCCTAAACCAATTTTACAACTTGAAGTACTCATCCTTTTCACCCACAACTCTACTTTATAGCTTTTTGAATATCCAAACACCATGTAATACTCTCAAAAGGTATTTTTATATATTTTCAGAACAAAAATCAAATATTTTTAATAAAATCACATGTATTTTAAATGTGTGCATCAAAGTAACAACATTCTTCTTTAATACCACCACACTTCAGTTCCGATTTTTCTCAAAGAGATGAAAAATTTTAAGTTCTGTTCCAAATTTTTCATAGAAGATAGAAAAAGTTATACTTCGACCGTGAATATTCGCCATGAAGATAAGGAGCTCCACTTTAATTCTGAGTTTTCTCGAAGAAGTGCAAAATGCTCAAGTTCTCTTCTGAATTTTCTTAAAGAAGAGAAAAAAGTTAGCTCAATTCTGAATTTTACCAATGAAAATGAAAAAAAGCTTCCATTTCAGTTCTTAATTTCTCAAAGACATAAAAAATTTAAAGTTCAGTTCTAAATTTTTCCGTAGAAGATAGAAAAAGTTATATTATGATTGTGATTATTTCCCATGAAGATAAAAGTTTTACTTTAATTCTAAATTTTCTTAAATTCAGTTCCGATTTTTCTCAAAGAGATGAAAAAATTTAAAGTTTTGTTCCAAATTTTTCATAGAAGATAGAAAAAGGTATACTTCGACCGTGAATATTCGCCATGAAGATAAGAGCTCCACTTTAATTATGAATTTTTTCGAAGAAGTGAAAATGTTCAAGTTCTCTTCTGAATTTTCTTAAAGAAGAGAAAAGAGTTAGCTCAATTCTGAATTTTACCAATGAAAATGAAATAAAAGCTTCCATTTCAGTTCTTAATTTCTCAAAGACATAAAAAATTTAAAGTTCTGTTCCAAATTTTTCCGAAGAAGATAGGAAATGTTACACTATGATTGTGATTATTTTCCATGAAGATAAAAAGTTTCACTTTAATTCTAAATTTTCTTAAATTCATTTCCGATTTTTCTCAAAGAGATGAAAAAATTTAAAGTTCTGTTCCAAATTTTCCATAGAAGATAGAAAAAGTTATACTTTGATCGTGAATATTCGCCATGAAGATAAGGAGCTCCACTTTAAATCTGAGTTTTCTCGAAGAAGTGCAAAATGTTCAAATTCTCTGCTGAATTTTCTTAAAGAAGAGAAAAAACTTAGCTTAATTCAGAATTTTACCAATTAAATGAAAAAAGCTTCCACTTCAGTTCTTTATAAAATTTTAAAGTTCAGTTCTAAATTTTTCCGTAGAAGATAAAAAAAAGTTATACTATGATTGTAATTATTTTCCATGAAGATAAAAAGTTTTACATTTATTCTAAATTTTCTTAAATTCAGTTCCGACTTTTCTCAAAGAGATGAAAAAAATTTAAAGTTCTGTTCCAAATTTTTCATAGAAGATAGAAAAAGTTATACTTTGATCGTGAATGTTCGCCATGAAGATAAGGAACTCCACTTTAATTCTGAGTTTTCTCGAAGAAGGGCAAAATGTTAAATTCTCTTCTGAATTTTCTTAAAGAAGAGAAAAAAAGTTAGGTCAATTCTGAATTTTACCAATGAAAATGAAAAAAGCTTCCAATTCAGTTCTTAATTTCTCTAAGACATAAAAAATTTAAAGTTCAGTTCTAAATTTTTCCATAGAAAATAAAAAAAGTTATACTATGATTGTGATTATTTACCATGAAGATAAAAAGGTTCACTTTAATTCTAAATTTTCTTAAATTCAGTTCCGGTTCTTCTCAAAGAGATGAAAAAATTTAAAGTTCTGTTCCAAATTTTTCATAGAAGATAGAAAAAGTTATACTTTGATCGTGAATGTTCGCCATGAAGATAAGGAACTCCACTTTAATTCTGAGTTTTCTCGAAGAAGGGCAAAATGTTCAAGTTCTCTTCTGAATTTTCTTAAATAAGAGAAAAAAAGTTAGCTCAATTCTGAATTGTACCAAAGAAAATGAAAAAAAAACTTCCATTTCACTTCTTAATTTCTCAAAGACATAAAAAATTTAAAATTTTATTCTAAATTTTTCCGTAGAAGATAGAAAAAGTTATACTTTGATCGTGAAGATTCGCCATGAAGATAAGGAGCTCCACTTTAATTCTGAGTTTTCTCGAAGAAGGGCAAAATGTTCAAATTCTCTTCTGAATTTTCTTAAAGAAGAGAAAAAAAGTTAGCTGAATTCTGAATTTTACCAATGAAAATGAAAAAAGCTTCCACTTAAGTTCTTAATTTCTCAAAGACATAAAAAATTTAAAGTTCAATTCTAAATTTTTCCGTAGAAGATAAATAAAATTATACTATGATTGTGATTATTTTCATGAAGATATTAACTTTCACTTGAATTCTAAATTTTCTTAAATTCAGTTCCGATTTTTCTCAAAGAGATGAAAGAATTTAAAGTTCTGTTCCAAATTTTCCATAGAAGATAGAAAAGTTATACTTTGATCGTGAATATTCACCATGAAGATAAGAAGCTCCACTTTAATTCTGAGTTTTCTCGAAGAAGTGCAAAATGTTCAAATTCTCTTCTGAATTTTCTTAAAGAAGAGAATAAAAGTTAGCTCATTTCTGAATTTTACCAATGAAAATGAAAAAAGCTTCCACTTCAGTTCCTAATTTCTCAAAGAGATAAAAAATTTAAAGTTCAGTTATAAATTTTCCGTAAAAGATAAAAAAGTTATACTATGATTGTGATTATTTTCAATGAAGATAAAAAGTTTTACATTAATTCTAAATTTTCTTAATTCAGTTCCGATTTTTCTCAAAGAGATGAAAAAATTCAAAGTTCTGTTCCAAATTTTTCATAGAAGATAGAAAAAGTTATACTTTGATCGTGAATGTTCGCCATGAAGATAAGGAACTCCAATTTAATTCTAGGTTTTCTTGAAGAAGTGCAAAATGTTCAAGTTCTCTTCTGAATTTTCTTAAAGAAGAGAAAAAAAGTTAGCTCAATTCTGAAATTTACCAATGAAAATGAAAAAAGTCTTTCACTACAGTTCTTAATTTCTGAAAGACATACAAAATTTAAAGTTCAGTTCTAAATTTTTTCGTAGAAGATAGAAAAAGTTATACTATGATTGTGATTATTTTCCATGAAGATAAAAAGGTTCACTTTAATTCTAAATTTTATTAAATTCAGTTCCAATTTTTCTCAAAGAGATGAAAAAATATAAAGTTCTGTTCCAAATTTTTCATAGAAGATAGAAAAAGTTATACTTTGATCGTGAATATTCGCCATGAAGATAAGGAACTCCACTTTAATTCTGAGTTTTCTCGAAGAAGTGCAAAATGTTCAAGTTCTCTTCTGAATTTTCTTAAATAAGAGAAAAAAGTTAGCTCAATTCTGAATTTTACCAATGAAAAAAAAATTCCATTTCACTTCTTAATTTCTCAAAGACATAAAAAATTTAAAATTCTATTCTAAAATTTTCCGTGGAAGATAGGAAAAGTTATACTTTGATCGTGAATATTCGCCATGAAGATAAGGAGCTCCACTTTAATTCTGAGTTTTCTCGAAGAAGTGCAATATGCTCAAATAATCTTCTGAATTTTCTTAAAGAAGAGAAAAAAAGTTAGCTAAATTCTGAAATTTACCAATGAAAAGGAAAAAAGCTTCCACTTCAGTTCTTAATTTCTCAAAGACATAAAAAATTTAAAGTTCAGTTCTAAATTTTTCCGTAGAAGATAACAAAAATAAAACTATGATTGTGATTATTTTCCATGATGATAAAAAGTTTTACTTTAATTCTAAATTTTCTTAAATTCAGTTCCGATTTTTCTCAATGAGATGAAAAAACTTTAAGTTCTTTTCCAGATTTTCCATAGAAGATAGAAAAGGTTATACTTTGATCGTAGATATTCACCATGAAGATAAGGAGCTCCACTTTAATTCTGAGTTTTCTCGAAGAAGTGCAAAATGTTCAAATTTTCTTCTGAATTTTCTTAAAGAAGAGAAAAAAAGTTAGCTCATTTCTGAATTTTACCAATGAAAATGAAAAAAGCTTCCACTTCAGTTCTTAATTTCTCAAAGACATAAAAAATGTAAAGTTCAGTTCTAAATTTTCCGTAAAAGATAAAAAAGTTATACTATGATTGTGATTATTTTCCATGAAGATAAAAAGTTTTACATTAATTCTAAATTTTCTTAAATTCAGTTCCGATTTTTCTCAAAGAGATGAAAGAATTCAAAGTTCTGTTCCAAATTTTTCATAGAAGATAGAAAAAGTTATACTTTGATCGTGAATGTTCGCCATGAAGATAAGGAAATCCACTTTAATTCTGAGTTTTCTTGAAGAAGTGCAAAATTTTAAGTTCTCTTCTGTATTTTTATTAAAGAAGAGAAAAAAGTTAGCTCAATTCTGAAATTTAACCAATGAAAATGAAAAAAGGCTTTCACTACAGTTCTTAATTTCTCAAAGACATAAAAATTTAAAGTTCAGTTCAAATTTTTCCGTAGAAGATAGAAAAAGTTACACTATGATTGTGATTATTTTCCATGAAGATAAAAAGTTTCACTTTAATTCTAAATTTTCTTAAATTCAGTTCCAATTTTCTCAAAGAGATGAAAAAATTTTAAGTTCTGTTCCAAATTTTTCATAGAAGATAGAAAAAGTTATACTTTGATCGTGAATATTCGCTATGAAGATAAGGAGCTCCACTTTAATTCGGAGTTTTCTCGAAGAAGTGCAAAATGTTCAAATTATCTTCTGAATTTTCTTAAAGAAGCGAAAAAAAGTTAGCTCAATTCTGAATTTTACCAATGAAAAAGAAAAAAGCTTCCACTTCAGTTCTTAATTTGTCAAAGACATAAAAAATTTAAAGTTCAGTTCTAAATTTTTCCATAGAAGATAAAAAAAAGTTATACTATGATTGTGATTATTTTCCATGAAGATAAAAAGTTTCACTTTAATTCTAAATTTTCTTAAATTCAGTTCCAATTTTCTCAATGAGATGAAAAAATTTAAAGTTCTGTTCCAAATTTTTCCTAGAAGATAGAACAAGTTATACTTTGATCGTGAATATTCGCCATGAAGATAAGGAACTCCACTTTAATTCTGAGTTTTCTCGAAGATGTGCAAAATGTTCAAGTTCTCTTCTGAATTTTCTTAAATAAGAGAAAAAAATTTATCTCAATTCTGAATTTTACCAATGAAAATGAAAACAAGCTTCCATTTCACTTCTTAATTTCTCAAAGACATAAAAAATTTAAAGTTCTATTCTAAATTTTTCCGTAGAAGATAGGAAAAGTTATACTATGATTGTGATTATTTTCCATGAAGATAAAAAGTTTCACTTTAATTCTAAATTTTCTTAAATTCAGTTCCTATTTTCCTCAATGAGATGAAAAAATTTAAAGTTCTGTTCCAAATTTTTCATAGAAGATAGAAAAAGTTATACTTTGATCGTGAATATATGCCATGAAGATAAGGAGCTCCAGTTTAATTCTGAGTTTTCTCGAAGAAGTGCAAAATGCTCAAATTCTTTTCTGAATTTTCTTAAAGAAGAGAAAAAAAGTTAGCTCAATTCTGAATTTTACCAATGAAAATGAAAAAAGCTTCCACTTCAGTTCTTAATTTCTCAAAGACATAAAAAATTTACAGTTCAGTTCTAAATTTTTCCGTAGAAGATAAAAAAAGTTATACTATGATTGTGATTATTTTCCATGAAGATAAAAAGTTTCACTTTAATTCTAAATTTTCTTAAATTCAGTTCCAATTTTTCTCAAAGAGATGAAAAAATATAAAGTTCTGTTCCAAATTTAACATAGAAGATAGAAAAATTTACACTTTGATCGTGAATATTCGACATGAAGATAAGGATCTCCAATTTAATTCTGAGTTTTCTCGAAGAAGTGCAAAATGTTCAAGTTCTCTTCTGAATTTTCTTGAAGAAGAGAAAAAAAAGTTAGCTCAATTCTGAAATTTACCAATGAACATGAAAAAAGGCTTCCAGTACAGTTCTTAATTTCTCAAAGACATAAAAAATTTAAAGTTCAGTTCTAAATTCTTCCGTAGAAGATAGGAAAAGTTATACTATGATTGTGATTATTTTCCATGAAGATAAAAAGTTTTACATTAATTCTAAATCTTCTTAAATTCAGTTCCGATTTTTTTAAATGAGATGAAAAAATTTAAAGTTCTGTTCCAAATTTTCCATAGAAGATAGAAAAAGTTATACTTTGATCGTGAATATTCGCCATGAAGAAAAGGAGCTCCACTTTAATTCTGAGTTTTCTCGAAGAAGCGAAAAATGTTCAAATTCTCTTCTGAATTTTCTTAAAGAAGAGAAAAAAAAATTAGCTCAATTCTGAATTTTGCGAATGAAAATAAAAAAAGGTTCCACTTCAGTTCTTAATTTCTCAAAGACATAAAAAATTTAAAGTTCAGTTCTAAATTTTTCCGTAGAAGATAAAAAAAGTTATACTGTGGTTGTGATTATTTTCCATGAAGATAAAAAGTTTTACATTAGTTCTAAATTATATTAAATTCAGTTCCGATTTTTCTCAAAGAGATGAAAAAATTTAAAGTTCTGTTCCAGATTTTTCATAAAAGATAGAAAAAGTTATACTTTGATCTTGAATGTTCGCCATGAAGATAAGGAACTCCACTTTAATTCTGAGTTTTCTAGAAGAAGTGCAAAATGTTCAAGTTCTCTTCTGAATTTTCTTAAAGAAGAGAAAAAAGTTAGCTCAATTCTGAAATTTACCAATGAAAATGAAAAAAGGCTTCCACTACAGTTCTTAATTTCTCAAAGACACAAAAAATTTAAAGTTCAGTTCTAAATTTTTCCGTAGAAGATAGAAAAAGTTATACTATGATTATGATTATTTTCCATGAAGATAAAAAGTTTCACTTTAATTCTAAATTTTCTTAAATTCAGTTCCGATTCTTCTCAATGAGATGAAAAAACTTTAAGTTCTGTTCCAAATTTTCATAGAAGATAGAAAAATTTATACTTTGATCGTGAATATGTGCCATGAAGATAAGGAGCTCCACTTTAATTTTGAGTTTTCTCGAAGAAGTGCAAAATGCTCAAATTCTCTTCTGAATTTTCTTAAAGAAGAGAAAAAAGTTAGCTCAATTTTGAATTTTACCAATGAAAATGAAAAAAGCTTCCACTTCAGTTCTTAATTTCTCAAAGACATAAAAAATTTAAAGTTCAGTTCTAAATTTTTCCGTCGAAGATAAAAAAAAGTTATACTATGATTGTGATTATTTTCCATGAAGATAAAAAGTTTCACTTTAATTTTAAATTTTCTTAAATTCAGTTCCGATTTTTATCAAAGAGATGAAAAAATTTAAAGTTCTGTTTCAAATTTAACATAGAAGATAGAAAAATGTATACTTTGATCGTGAATATTCGACATGAAGATAAGGATCTCCAATTTAATTCTGAGTTTTCTCGAAGAATTGCAAAATGCTCAAATTCTCTTCTGAATTTTCTTAAAGAAGAGAAAAAAGTTAGCTCAATTTTGAATTTTACCAATGAAAATGAAAAAAGCTTCCACTTCGGTTCTTAATTTCTCAAAGACACAAAAAATTTAAGGTTCAGCTCTAAATTTTTCCATAGAAGATAAAAAAAAGTTATACTATGATTGTGATTATTTTCCATGAAGATAAAAAGTTTCACTTTAATTCTAAATGTTCTTAAATTCAGTACCAATTTATCTCAAAGAGATGAAAAATTTAGAGTTCTGTTCCAAATTTTTCATAGAAGACCCAAAAAGTTATACTTTGATCGTGAATATTCGCCATGAAGATAAGGAACTCCACTTTAATTCTGAGTTTTCTCGAAGAAGTGCAAAATGTTCAAATTCTCTTCTGAATTTTTTTAAATAAGAGAAAAAAGTTAGCTCAATTCTGAATTTTACCGTTAAAAATGAAAAAAATCATCTATTTCACTTCTTAATTTCTCAAAGACATAAAAAATTTAAAGTTCTATTCTAAATTTTTCCGTAGAAGATAGGAAAAGTTATACTATGATTGTGATTATTTTCCATGAAGATAAAAAGTTTCACTTTAATTCTAAATTTTCTTAAATTCAGTTCCAATATTTCTCAATGAGATGAAAAAATGTTAAGTTCTGTTCCAAATTTTTCATGAAAGATAGAAAAAGTTATACTCTGATCGTGAATATTCGCCATGAAGATAAGGAGCTCCACTTTAATTCCGAGTTTTCTCGAAGAACTGCAAAATGTTCAAATTCTCTTCTGAATTTTCTTAAAGAAGAGAAAAAAAAGTTAGCGCAATTCTGAATTTTACCAATGAAAATGAAAAAAGCTTCCACTTTAGTTCTTAATTTGTCAAAGACATAAAAAATTTAAAGTTCAGTTCTAAATTTTTCCATAGAAGATAAAAAAAGTTATACTATGATTGTGATTATTTTCCATGAAGATAAAAAGTTTCACTTTAATTCTAAATTTTCTTAAATTCAGTTCCGATTTTTCTCAAAGAGATGAAAAAATTTAAAGTTATGTTCCAAATTTTTCATAGAAGATAGAAAAAGTTATACTTTGATCGTGAATATTCGCCATGAAGATAAGGAACTCCACTTTAATTCTGAGTTTTCTCAAAGAAGTGCAAAATATTCAAGTTCTCTTCTGAATTTTCTTAAAGAAGAGAAAAAAAGTTAGCTCAATTCTGAATTTTACCAATGAAAATGAAAAAAAGCTTCGATTTCAGTTCTTAATTTCTCAAAGAGATGAAAAAATTTAAAGTTCTGTTCCGAATTTTTCATACAAGATAGAAAAGTTATACTTTGATCGTGAATATTCGCCATGAAGATAAGGAGTCCCAATTTAATTCTGAGTTTTCTCGAAGAAGTGCAAAATGTTCAAGTTCTCTTCTGAATTTTCTTGAAGAAGAGAAAAAAAGTTAGCTCAATTCTGAAATTTACCAATGAACATGAAAAAAGGCTTCCACTACAGTTCTTAATTTCTCAAAGACATAAAAAATTTAAAGTTTTGTTCTAAATTTTTCCGTAGAAGATAGGAAAAGTTATACTATGATTGTGAGTATTTTCCATGAAGATAAAAAGTTTCAGTTTAATTCTAAATTTCCTTAAATTCAGTTCCGATTTTTCTCAATGAGATGAAAAAATTTAAAGTTCTGTTCCAAATTTTCCATAGAAGATAGAAAAAGTTATACTTTGATCGTGAATATTCGCCATGAAGATAAGGAGCTCCACTTTAATTCTGATTTTTCTCGAAGAAGTGCAAAATATTCAAGTTCTCTTCTGAATTTTCTTGAAGAAGAGATAAAAAGTTAGCTCATTTCTGAAATATACCAATGAACATGAAAAAAGGCTTCCACTACAGTTCTTAATTTCTCAAAGACATAAAAAATTTAAAGTTTAGTTCTAAATTTTTCCGTAGAAGATAGAAAAAGTTATACTATGATTGTGAGTATTTTCCATGAAGATAAAAAGTTTCACTCTAAATTTTCTTAAATTCAGTTCCGATTTTTCTCAATGAGATGAAAAACTTTAAAGTTCTGTTCCAAATTTTCCATAGAAGATAGAAAAAGTTTTACTTTGATCGTGAATATTCGCCATGAAGATAAGGAGCTCCACTTTAATTCTGAGTTTTCTCGAAGAAGTGAAAAATGTTCAAATTCTCTTCTGAATTTTCTTAAAGAAGAGGAAAAAAAGTTAGCTCAATTCTGAATTTTACGAATGAAAATGAAAAAAGCTTCCACTTCAGTTCTTAATTACTCAAAGACGTACAAAATTTAAAGTTCAGTTCTAAATTTTTCCGTAGAAGATAAAAAAAGTTATACTGTGGTTGTGATTATTTTCCATGAAGATAAAAAGTTTCACTCTAAATTTTCTTAAATTCAGTTCCGATTTTTCTCAAAGAGATGAAAAAATTTAAAGTTCTGTTCCAAATTTTTCATAGAAGATAGAAAAACTTATACTTTGATCGTGAATGTTCGCCATGAAGATAAGGAACTCCACTTTAATTCTGATGAAGATAAAAAGTTTCACTTTAATTCTAAATTTTCTTAAATTCAGTTCCAATCTTTCTCAATGAGATGAAAAAATGTTAAGTTCTGTTCCAAATTTTTCATGAAAGATAGAAAAAGTTATACTCTGATCGTGAATATTCGCCATGAAGATAAGGAACTCCACTTTAATTCTGAGTTTTCTCAAAGAAGTGCAAAATATTCAAGTTCTCTTCTGAATTTTCTTAAAGAAGAGAAAAAAAAGTTAGCGCAATTCTGAATTTTACCAATGAAAATGAAAAAAGCTTCCACTTTAGTTCTTAATTTGTCAAAGACATAAAAAATTTAAAGTTCAGTTCTAAATTTTTCCATAGAAGATAAAAAAAGTTATACTATGATTGTGATTATTTTCCATGAAGATAAAAAGTTTCAATTTAAT
The DNA here is from genome assembly GCA_027921565.1 of Artemia sinica. Lineage (NCBI taxonomy): Eukaryota > Metazoa > Arthropoda > Branchiopoda > Anostraca > Artemiidae > Artemia > Artemia sinica. Next base: position 8,009,445 of record CM051258.1, on the reverse strand, counting down.
TCTAAATTTTCTTAAATTCATTTCCGATTTTTCTCAAAGAGATGAAAAAATTTAAAGTTATGTTCCAAATTTTTCATAGAAGATAGAAAAAGTTATACTTTGATCGTGAATATTCGCCATGAAGATAAGGAACTCCACTTTAATTCTGAGTTTTCTCAAAGAAGTGCAAAATATTCAAGTTCTCTTCTGAATTTTCTTAAAGAAGAGAAAAAAAGTTAGCTCAATTCTGAATTTTACCAATGAAAATGAAAAAAGGCTTCGATTTCAGTTCTTAATTTCTCAAAGAGATGAAAAAATTTAAAGTTCTGTTCCGAATTTTTCATACAAGATAGAAAAAGTTATACTTTGATCGTGAATATTCGCCATGAAGATAAGGAACTCCACTTTAATTCTGAGTTTTCTCGAAGAAGTGCAAAATGTTCAAGTTCTCTTCTGAATTTTCTTGAAGAAGAGAAAAAAAGTTAGCTCAATTCTGAAATTTACCAATGAACATGAAAAAAGGCTTCCACTACAGTTCTTAATTTCTCAAAGACATAAAAAATTTAAAATTTTGTTCTAAATTTTTCCGTAGAAGATAGGACAAGTTATACTATGATTGTGAGTATTTTCCATGAAGATAAAAAGTTTCAGTTTAATTCTAAATTTCCTTAAATTCAGTTCCGATTTTTCTCAATGAGATGAAAAAATTTAAAGTTCTGTTCCAAATTTTCCATAGAAGATAGAAAAAGTTATACTTTGATCGTGAATATTCGCCATGAAGATAAGGAGCTCCACTTTAATTCTGATTTTTCTCGAAGAAGTGCAAAATGTTCAAGTTCTCTTCTGAATTTTCTTGAAGAAGAGATAAAAAGTTAGCTCATTTCTGAAATATACCAATGAACATGAAAAAAGGCTTCCACTACAGTTCTTAATTTCTCAAAGACATAAAAAATTTAAAGTTTAGTTCTAAATTTTTCCGTAGAAGATAGAAAAAGTTATACTATGATTGTGAGTATTTTCCATGAAGATAAAAAGTTTCACTCTAAATTTTCTTAAATTCAGTTCCGATTTTTCTCAATGAGATGAAAAACTTTAAAGTTCTGTTCCAAATTTTCCATAGAAGATAGAAAAAGTTTTACTTTGATCGTGAATATTCGCCATGAAGATAAGGAGCTCCACTTTAATTCTGAGTTTTCTGGAAGAAGTGAAAAATGTTCAAATTCTCTTCTGAATTTTCTTAAAGAAGAGAAAAAAAAGTTAGCTCAATTCTGAATTTTACGAATGAAAATGAAAAAAGCTTCCACTTCAGTTCTTAATTACTCAAAGACGTACAAAATTTAAAGTTCAGTTGTAAATTTTTCTGTAGAAGATAAAAAAAGTTATACTGTGGTTGTGATTATTTTCCATGAAGATAAAAAGTTTTACATTAGTTCTAAATTTTTTTAAATTCAGTTCCGATTTTTCTTAAAGAGATGAAAAAATTTAAAGTTCTGTTCCAAATTTTTCATAGAAGATAGAAAAACTTATACTTTGATCGTGAATGTTCGCCATGAAGATAAGGAACTCCACTTTAATTCTGAGTTTTCTCGAAGAAGTGCAAAATGTTCAAGTTCTCTTCTGAATTTTCTTAAAGAAGAGAAAAAAAGTTAGCTCAATTCTGAAATTTACCAATGAAAATGAAAAAAGGCTTCCACTACAGTTCTTAATTTCTCAAAGACATAAAAAATTTAAAGTTCAGTTCTAAATTTTTCCGTAGAAGATAAAAAAAGTTATACTATGATTGTGATTATTTTCCATGAAGATAAAAAGTTTCACTTTAATTCTAAATTTTCAAGTTCTCTTCTGAATTTTCTTAAAAAAGAGAGATTAAGTTAGCTCAATTCTGAATTTTACCAATTAAAATCAAAAAAGATTTCATTTCAGTTCTTAATTTCTCAAAGACGTAAACAATTTAAAGTTTTTTTCTGAATTTTTCCGTAGAAGATAGGAAAAGTTATACTATGAGTGTGATTATTTTCCATGAAGATAAAAAGTTTCACTTTAATTCTAAATTTTCTTAAATTCAGTTCCGATTTTTCTCAAAGAGATGAAAAAATTTAAAGTTCTGTTCCAAATTTAACATAGAAGATAGAAAAATTTATAGTTTGATCGTGAATATTCGACATAAAGATAAGGATGTCCAATTTAATTCTGAGTTTTCTCGAAGAAATGCAAAATGTTCAAGTTCTCTTCTGAATTTTCTTGAAGAAGAGAAAAAAAGTTAGCTCAATTCTGAAATTTACCAATGAACATGAAAAAAGGCTTCCACTTCAGTTCTTAATTTCTCAAAGACAAAAAAAATTTAAAGTTTAGTTCTAAAATTTTCCGTAAAAGATAGGAAAAGTTATACTATGATTTTGAGTATTTTCCATGAAGATAAAAAGTTTCACTTTAATTCTAAATTTTCTTAAATTCAGTTCCGATTTTTCTTAATGAGATGAAAAAATTTAAAGTTATGTTTCAAATTTTCCATAGAAGATAGAAAAAGTTATACTTTGATCGTGAATATTCGCCATGAAGATAAGGAGCTCCACTTTAATTCTGATTTTTCTCGAAATAGTTAGTTCAATTCTGAATTTTAAGAATGAAAATGAAAAAAGCTTCCACTTCAGTTCTTAATTTCTCAAAGACATAAAAAGTTTGAAGTTCAGTTCTAAATTTTTCCGTAGAAGATAAAAAAAGTTATACTGTGGTTGTGATTATTTTCCATGAAGATAAAAAGTTTTACATTAGTTCTAAATTTTATTAAATTCAGTTCCAATTTTTCTCAAAGAGATGAAAAAATTTAAAGTTCTGTTCCACATTTTTCATAGAAGATAGAAAAGGTTATACTTTGATCGTGAATGTTCGCCATGAAGATAAGGAACTCCACTTTAATTCTGATTTTTCTCGAAGAAGAGCAAAATGTTCAAGTTCTCTTCTGAATTTTCTTGAAGAAGAGAAAAAAAGTTAGCTCAATTCTGAAATTTACCAATGAACATGAAAAAAGGCTTCCACTACAGTTCTTAATTTCTCAAAGACATAAAAAATTTAAAGTTTAGTTCTAAATTTTTCCGTAGAAGATAGAAAAAGTTATACTATGATTGTGAGTATTTTCCATGAAGATAAAAAGTTTCACTTTAATTCTAAATTTTCTTAAATTCAGTTCCGATTTTTCTCAAAGAGATGAAAAAATTTAAAGTTCTGTTCCAAATTTATCATAGAAGATAAAAAAAGTTATACTTTGATCGTGAATATATGCCATGAAGATAAGGAGCTCCACTTTAATTCTGAGTTTACTCGAAGAAGTGCAAAATGCTCAAATTCTCTTCTGAATTTTCTTAAAGAAGAGAAAAAAAGTTAGCTCAATTCTGAAATTTACCAATGAAAATTAAAAAAGGCTTCCACTACAGTTCTTAATTTCTCAAAGACATACAAAATTTAAAGTTCAGTTCTAAATTTTTCCGTAGAAGATAGAAAAAGTTATACTATGATTGTGATTATTTTCCATGAAGATAAAAAGTTTCACTTTAATTCTAAATTTTCTTAAATTCAGTTCCGATTTTTCTCAAAGAGATGAAAAAATTTAAAGTTCTGTTCCAAATTTAACATAGAAGATAGAAAAATTTATACTTTGATCGTGAATATTCGACATGAAGATAAGGACCTCCAATTTAATTCTGAATTTTCTCGAATAAATGCAAAATGTTCAAGTTCTCTTCTGAATTTTCTTGAAGAAGAGAAAAAATAGTTAGCTCAATTCTGAAATTTACCAATGAACATGAAAAAAGACTTCCACTACAGTTCTTAATTTGTCAAAGACATAAAAAATTTAAAGTTTAGTTCTAAATTTTTCCGTAGAAGATAGGAAAAGTTATACTATGATTGTGAGTATTTTCCATGAAGATAAAAAGTTTCACTTTAATTCTAAATTTTCTTAAATTCAGTTCCGATTTTCTTAATAAGATGAAAAAATTTAAAAGTTCTGTTCCAAATTTTTCATAGAAGATAGAAAAAGTTATACTTTGATTCTGAATATTCGCCATGAAGATAAGGAGCTCCACTTTAATTCTGATTTTTCTCGAAATAGTTAGTTCAATTCTGAATTTTACGAATAAAAATGAAAAAAGGCTTCCACTTCAGTTCTTAATTTCTCAAAGACATAAAAAATTTAAAGTTCAGTTCAAAATTTTTCCGTAGAAGATAAAAAAAGTTATACTGTGGTTGTGATTATTTTCCATGAAGATAAAAAGTTTTACATTAGTTCTAAATTTTATTAAATTCAGTTCCAATTTTTCTCAAAGAGATGAAAAAATTTAAAGTTCTGTTCCAAATTTTTCATAGAAGATAGAAAAAGTTATACTTTGATCGTGAATTTTTGCCATGAAGATAAGGAACTCCACTTTAATTCTGAGTTTTCTCGAAGAAGTGCAAAATGTTCAAGTTCTCTTCTGAATTTTCTTAAAGAAGAGAAAAAAAGTTAGCTCAATTCTGAAATTTACCAATGAAAATGAAAAAAGGCTTCCACTACAGTTCTTAATTTCTCAAAGACATAAAAAATTTAAAGTTCAGTTCTAAATTTTTCCGTAGAAGATAAAAAAAGTTATACTGTGGTTATGATTATTTTCCATGAAGATAAAAAGTTTCACTTTAATTCTAAATTTTCTTAAATTCAGTTCCGATTTTTCTCAATGAGATGAAAAAACTTTAAGTTCTGTTCCAAATTTTCATAGAAGATAGAAAAAGTTATACTTTGATCGTGAATATATGCCATGAAGATAAGGAGCTCCACTTTAATTTTGAGTTTTCTCGAAGAAGTGCAAAATGATCAAATTCTCTTCTGAATTTTCTTAAAGAAGAGAAAAAAAGTTAGCTCAATTTTGAATTTTACCAATGAAAATGAAAAAAAGCTTCCACTTCAGTTCTTAATTTCTCAAAGACAAAAAATTTAAAGTTCAGCTCTAAATTTTTCCATAGAAGATAAAAAAAGTTATACTATGATTGTGATTATTTTCCATGAAGATAAAAAGTTTCACTTTAATTTTAAATTTTCTTAAATTCAGTACCAATTTTTCTCAAAGAGATGAAAAATTTAAAGCTCTGTTCCAAATTTTTCATAGAAGATAGAAAAAGTTATACTTTGATCGTGAATATTCGCCTTGAAGATAAGGAACTCCACTTTAATTCTGAGTTTTCTCGAAGAAGTGCAAAATTTTCAAGTACTCTTCTGAATTTTCTTAAATAAGAGAAAAAAGTTAGCTCAATTCTGAATTTTACCAATAAAAATGAAAAAAAGCATCTATTTCACTTCTTAATTTCTCAAAGACATAAAAAATTTAAAGTTCTATTCTAAATTTTTCCGTAGAAGATAGGAAAAGTTATACTCTGATCGTGAATATTCGCCATGAAGATAAGGAGCTCCACTTTAATTCTGAGTTTTCTCGAAGAAGTGCAAAATGTTCAAATTCTCTTCTGAATTTTCTTAAAGAAGAGAAAAAAAAGTTAGCGCAATTCTGAATTTTACCAATGAAAATGAAAAAAGCTTCCACTTCAGTTCTTAATTTGTCAAAGACATAAAAAATTTAAAGTTCAGTTCTAAATTTTTCCATAGAAGACAAAAAAAGTTGTACTATGATTGTGATTATTTTCCATGAAGATAAAAAGTTTCACTTTAATTCTAAATTTTCTTAAATTCATTCCCGATTTTTCTCAAAGAGATGAAAAAATTTAAACTTATGTTCCAAATTTTTCATAGAAGACAGAAAAAGTTATACTTTGATCGCGAATATTCGCCATGAAGATAAGGAGCTCCACTTTAATTCTGAGTTTTCTCGAAGAAGTGCAAAATATTCAAGTTCTCTTCTGAATTTTCTTAAAGAAGTTCTGTTCCAAATTTTTCGTAGAAGATAGAAACAAGTTTTATTTTGATCGTGAATATTCAACATGAAGATAAAAAGTTCCACTTTAATTCTAAATTTTCTCAATGAAGTGCAAAATGTTCAAGTTCTCTTCTAATTTTTCCAAGAAAATAAAAAGGTTCCACTTCAGTTCTGGTTTTTCTTAAAGAGATGAAAAATTTAAAGTTCTGTTCTAAATTTTAAATTAAATTTTAGCTCCTTTCTCTTAGGGATTTACCCCTCAAATTTTTAAATTAGACAATGAGTCCGTCGTTCTATTATTAAAGACAATCTTTCAAGCTCGTTCATCTAACATCCAAAACTACATGTTAGATTAGGTATAAATAAATATTAATAATAAATGGAAACATTTCTCCATGTTCAAGTTAGGTTAGGTTAGCTTATCATGAGCGCTCATGATAAGCTAACCTAACCTAACTTAAACATGGAGAAATGCTTCAATTTATTTATTACTATTTATTTATACCTAAACTAACCTATAGTTTTGGAGGTTAGATGAACGAGCTTGAAAGTTTGTCCTTAATAATAGAACAACGTACTCATTCTCTAATTTAAAAATTTGAGGGGTAAATCCATAAGACCAAGGAGCTACAATTTAATTTAAAATTTAGAACAAAACTTTAAATTTTTCATCTCTTTGAGAAAAACCAGAACTGAAGTGGAACCTTTTTATTTTCTTGGAAAAATTAGAAGAGAACTAGAACATTTTGCACTTCATTGAGAAACTTTAGAATTAAAGTGGAACTTTTTATCTTCATGGTGAATATTCACGATCAAAGTGTAACTTATTTTTATCTTTTAGGAAAAATTTGGAACAGAACTTTAAATTTTTTATCTCTTTGAGAAAAATCGGAACTGAATTTAAGGAAATTTAGAATTAAATTGAAAATTTTTATCTTCATGGAAAATAATCACAATCATAGTGTAACTTTTCCTATGTTCTACGGAAAAATTTAGAACTGAACTTTAAATTTTTTATGTCTTTGAGAAATTCAGAACTGCAGTGGAAGCCTTTGTTTCATTTTCATTGGTAAAATTCAGAATTGAGCTAACTTTTTTTTCTCTTCTTTAAGAAAATTCAGAAGAGCACTTGAACATTTTGCACTTCTTCGAGAAAACTCAGAATTAAAGTGGAGCTCCTTATCTTCATTGCGAATATTCACGATCAAAGTATAACTTTTTTCTATTTTCTACGAAAAATTTGGAACAGAACTTTAAATTTTTTTATGTCTTTGAAAAATAAAGAACTGAAATGGAAGCTTTTTTTTCATTTTTATTGGTAAAATTCAGAATTGAGCTAACTTTTTTTTCTCTTCTTTAAGAAAATTCAGAAGAGAACTTGAACTATTTTGCACTTCTTTGAGAAAACCCAGAATTAAAGTGGAGCTCCTTATCTTCATGGCGAATATTCACGATCAAAGTATGACTTTTTCTATCTTCTATGAAAAAAATTTGGAACAGAACTTTAAATTTTTTCATCTTTTTGAGAAAAATTGGAACTGAATTTAAGAAAATTTAGGATTAAAGTAAAATTTTCTTTCTTCATGGAAAATAATCACAATCATAGTATAACTTTTCCTATCTTCTATGCAAAAATGTAGAATATAACTTCAAATTTTTTATGTCTTTGAGAATTAAACAACTAAAATGGAAGCTTTTTTTCATTTTAATTGGTAAAATTCAGAATTGAGCTAACTTTTTTTCTCTTCTTTAAGAAAAATCAGAAGAGAACTTGAACATTTTGCACTTCTTCGAGAAAACTCAGAATTAAAGTGGAGCTCCTTATCTTCATGGCGAATATTCACGATCAAAGTATAAGTTTTTCTATCTTCTATGAAAAATTTGGAACAAAAGTTTAAATTTATTATCTCTTTGAGAAAAAATCGGAACTGAATTTAAGAAAATTTAGAATAAAAGTGAAACTTTTTACCTTCAGGGAAAATAATGAAAATCATAGTATAACTTTTCCTATCTTTTACGGAAAAATTTAGAATTGCAATTTAAATTTTTTATGTCTTAGAGAAATTAAGAACTGAAATGGAAGCTTTTCTTCATTTTCATTGGTAAAATTCAGAATTGAGCTTACTTTTTTTTCTCTTCTTTAAGAAAATTCAGAAGAGAACTTGAACTATTTTGCACTTCTTTGAGAAAACTCAGAACTAAAGTGGAGCTCCTTATCTTCATGGCGAATATTCACGATCAAAGTATAACTTTTTCTATCTTGTAATAATAATTTGGAACAGAAATTTAAATTTTTTAATCTCTTTGAGAAAAATCGGTACTGAATTTAAGAAAATTTAGAATTAAAGTGAAACTTTTTATCTTCATGGAAAATAACCACAATCATAGTATAACTTTTCCTATCTTCTACGGAAAAATTTAGAATATAACTTTAAATTTTTTATGTCTTGAGAAATTAAGAAGTGAAATGAAAGCTTTTTTTTCATTTTCATTGGTAAAATTCAGAATTGAGCTAACTTTTTTCTCTTCTTTAAGAAAATTCAGAAGAGAACTTGAACATTTTGCACTTCTTCGAGAAAACTCAGAATTAAAGTGGAGCTCCTTATCTTCATGGCGAATATTCACGATCAAAGTATAACTTTTTTATCTTCACAATCATAGTATAATCACAATCATAGTATATTTTTTTTTATCTTCTACGGAAAAATTTATAACTGAAATTTAAATTTTTTATGTCTTTGAGAAATTAAGAACTGAAGTGGAAGCTTTTTTCATTTTCATTGGTAAAATTCAGAATTGAGCTAAAAAAAAATTTCTCTTCTTTAAGAAAATTCAGAAGAGAACTTGAACATTTTGCACTTCTTTGAGAAAACTCAGAATTAAAGTGGAGCTCCTTATCTTCATGGCGAATATTCACGATCAAAGTATAACTTTTTCTATCTTGTAATAATAATTTGGAACAGAAATTTAAATTTTTTAATCTCTTTGAGAAAAATCGGTACTGAATTTAAGAAAATTTAGAATTAAAGTGAAACTTTTTATCTTCATGGAAAATAACCACAATCATAGTATAACTTTTCCTATCTTCTAGGGAAAAATTTAGAATATAACTTTAAATTTTTTATGTCTTGAGAAACTAAGAAGTGAAATGAAAGCTTTTTTTCATTTTCATTGGTAAAATTCAGAATTGAGCTAACTTTTTTCTCTTCTTTAAGAAAATTCAGAAGAGAACTTGAACATTTTGCACTTCTTCGAGAAAACTCAGAATTAAAGTGGAGCTCCTTATCTTCATGGCGAATATTCACGATCAAAGTATAAGTTTTTTTTATCTTCACAATCATAGTATAATCACAATCATAGTATATTTTTTTTTATCTTCTACGGAAAAATTTATAACTGAAATTTAAATTTTTTATGTCTTTGAGCAATTAAGAACTGAAGTGGAAGCTTTTTTCATTTTCATTGGTAAAATTCAGAATTGAGCTAATCTTTTTCTCTTCTTTAAGAAAATTCAGAAGAGAACTTGAACATTTTGCACTTCTTCGAGAAAACTCAGAACTAAAGTGGAGCTCCTTATCTTCATGTCAAAAATTCAAGATCAAAGTATAACTTTTTCTATCTTCTATGAAAAAGCTGGAACAGAACTTTAAATTTTTTAATCTCATTGAAAAAAATTGGAACTGAATTTAAGAAAATTTAAAATTAAAGTAAAACTTTTTATCTTCATGGAAAATAATCAAAATCATAGTATAACTTTTCTTTTCTTCTGCGGAAAAATTTAGAACTGAAATTTAAATTTTTTATGCCTTTGAGAAATTAAGAACTGACTTGGAAGCCTTTTTTAATTTTCATGGGTAAATTTCAGAATTGAGCTATTTTTTTCTCTTCTTTAAGAAAATTCAGAAGAAAACTTGAACATTTTGCACTTCTTCGAGAAAACTCAGAATTAAAGTGGAGCTCCTTATCTTCATGGGCGAATATTCACGATCAAAGTACAACTTCTTTCTATCTTCTGTGAAAAATTTGGAACAGAAGATTTTTCCATCTCTTTGAGAAAAATCGGAACTGAATTTAAGAAAATCTAGAATTAAAGTGAAACTTTTTATCTTCACGGAAAAAAATCACAATCATAGTATAACTTTTGATATCTTCTACCGAAAAATTTAGAATATAACTTTAAATTTTTTATGTCTTTGAGAAATTAAGAAGTTAAATGGAAGCTTTGTTTCATTTTCATATGTAAATTTCAGAAATGAGCTAACTTTTTTTCTCTTCTTTAAGAAAATTCAGAAGAGAACTTGAACATTTTGCACTTCTGCGAGAAAACTCAGATTAAAGTGAAGCTCCTTATCTTCTTGGTGAATAATCACGATCAATTCTCTAACTCTTTCTCTTCTTTAAGAAAATTCAGAAGAGAACTTGAACATTTTGCACTTCTTCGATAAAACTCAGAATTAAAGTGGAGCTCCTTATCTTCTTGGTGAATATTCACGATCAAAGCATAACTTTTTTCTATATTCTATGAAAAATTTGGAACAGAACTTTAAATTTTTTATGTCTTTGAGAAATTAAGAACTGGAATAGAAGCTTCTTTTCATTTTCATTGGTAAAATTCAAAATTGAGCTAACTTTTTTTCTCCTCTTTAAGAAAATTCAGAAGAGCACTTGAACATTTTGCACTTCTTCGAGAAAACTCAGAATTAAAGTGGAGCTCCATATCTTCATGGCGAATATTCACGATCAAAGTATATCTTTTTTCTAACTTATACGGAAAAATTTAGAACAGAACTTTAAATTTTTTATGTTTTTGAGAAATTAAGAACTGAAATGGAAGCTGTTTTTTCATTTTCATTGGTAAAATTCAGAATTGAGCTAACTTTTTTTTCTCTTCTTTAAGAAAATTCAGAAGAGAACTTGAACTGTTTTGCACTTCTTCGAGAAAACTCAGAATTGAAGTGGAGCTCCTTATCTTCATGGCGAATATTCACGATCAAAGTATAACTTTTTCTATCTTCTATGAAAAATTTGGAACAGAACTTTAAATTTTTTCATTTCTTTGAGAAAAATCCGAACTGAATTTAAGAAAATTTAGAATTAAAGTGAAACTTTTTATCTTCATGGAAAATAATCACAATCATAGTATAACTTTTCCTATCTTCTACGGAAAAAGTCAGAAAAAAACTTTAAATTGTTTACGTCTTTGAGAAATTAAGAACTGAAATGAAATCTTTTTTGATTTTAATTGGTAAAATTCAGAATTGAGCTAACTTAATCTCTCTTTTTTAAGAAAAATCAGAAGAGAACTTGAACATTTTGCACTTCTTCGATAAAACTCAGAATTAAAGTGGAGCTCCTGATCTTCATGGCGAATATTCACGATCAAAGTATAGCTTTTTATCTTCTATGAAAAATTTGGAACAGAACTTTAAATTTTTCATCTCTTTGAGAAAAATCGGAACTGAATTTAAGAAAATTTAGAATAAAAGTGAAACTTTTTACCTTCAGGGAAAATAATCAAAATCATAGTACAACTTTTCCTATTTTTTACGGAAAAATTTAGAACTGCAATTTAAATTTTTTATGTCTTTGAGAAATTAAGAACTGAAATGGAAGCTTTTCTTCACTTTCATTGGTAAAATTCAGAATTGAGCTAACTTTTTTTCTCTTCTTTAAGAAAATTCAGAAAAGAACTTGAACTATTTTGCACTTCTTTGAGAAAACTCAGAACTAAAGTGGAGCTCCTTATCTTCATGGCGAATATTCACGATCAAAGTATAACTTTTTCTATCTTGTAATAATAATTTGGAACAGAAATTTAAATTTTTTAATCTCTTTGAGAAAAATCGGTACTGAATTTAAGAAAATTTAGAATTAAAGTGAAACTTTTTATCTTCATGGAATATAACCACAATCATAGTATAACTTTTCCTATCTTCTACGGAAAAATTTAGAATATAACTTTAAATTTTTTATGTCTTGAGAAATTAAGAAGTGAAATGAAAGCTTTTTTTCATTTTCATTGGTAAAATTCAGAATTGAGCTAACTTTTTTCTCTTCTTTAAGAAAATTCAGAAGAGAACTTGAACATTTTGCACTTCTTCGAGAAAACTCAGAATTAAAGTGGAGCTCCTTATCTTCATGGCGAATATTCACGATCAAAGTATAAGTTTTTTTTATCTTCACAATCATAGTATAATCACAATCATAGTATATTTTTTTTTTATCTTCTACGGAAAAATTTATAACTGAAATTTAAATTTTTTATGTCTTTGAGAAATTAAGAACTGAAGTGGAAGCTTTTTTCATTTTCATTGGTAAAATTCAGAATTGAGCTAAAAAAAATTTCCTCTTCTTTAAGAAAATTCAGAAGAAAACTTGAACATTTTGCACTTCTTCGAGAAAACTCAGAACTAAAGTGGAGCTCCTTATCTTCATGTCGAAAATTCAAGATCAAAGTATAACTTTTTCTATCTTCTATGAAAAAGTTGGAACAGAACTTTAAATTTTTTAATCTCATTGAGAAAAATTGGAACTGAATTTAAGAAAATTTAAAATTAAAGTAAAACTTTTTATCTTCATGGAAAATAATCAAAATCATAGTATAACTTTTCTTTTCTTCTGCGGAAAAATTTAGAACTGAAATTTAAATTTTTTATGCCTTTGAGAAATTAAGAACTGACTTGGAAGCCTTTTTTAATTTTCATGGGTAAATTTCAGAATTGAGCTATTTTTTTCTCTTCTTTAAGAAAATTCAGAAGAAAACTTGAACATTTTGCACTTCTTCGAGAAAACTCAGAATTAAAGTGGAGCTCCTTATCTTCATGGGCGAATATTCACGATCAAAGTACAACTTCTTTCTATCTTCTGTGAAAAATTTGGAACAGAACTTTAGATTTTTCCATCTCTTTGAGAAAAATCGGAACTGAATTTAAGAAAATCTAGAATTAAAGTGAAACTTTTTATCTTCACGGAAAAAAATCACAATCATAGTATAACTTTTAATATCTTCTACCGAAAAATTTAGAATATAACTTTAAATTTTTTATTTCTTTGAGAAATTAAGAAGTGAAATGGAAGCTTTGTTTCATTTTCATATGTAAATTTCAGAAATGAGCTAACTTTTTTTCTCTTCTTTAAGAAAATTCAGAAGAGAACTTGAACATTTTGCACTTCTGCGAGAAAACTCAGATTAAAGTGAAGCTCCTTATCTTCTTGGTGAATAATCACGATCAATTCTCTAACTCTTTCTCTTCTTTAAGAAAATTCAGAAGAGAACTTGAACATTTTGCACTTCTTCGAAAAAACTCAGAATTAAAGTGGAGCTCCTTATCTTCATGGCGAATATTCACGATCAAAGCATAACTTTTTTCTATATTCTATGAAAAATTTGGAACAGAACTTTAAATTTTTTATGTCTTTGAGAAATTAAGAACTGGAATAGAAGCTTCTTTTCATTTTCATTGGTAAAATTCAAAATTGAGCTAACTTTTTTTCTCCTCTTTAAGAAAATTCAGAAGAGAACTTGAACATTTTGCACTTCTTCGAGAAAACTCAGATTAAAGTGGAGCTCCTTATCTTCATGGCGAATATTCACGATCAAAGTATATCTTTTTTCTAACTTATACGGAAAAATTTAGAACAGAACTTTAAAATTTTTATGGTTTTGAGAAATTAAGAACTGAAATGGAAGCTGTTTTTTCATTTTCATTGGTAAAATTCAGAATTGAGCTAACTTTTTTTCTCTTCTTTAAGAAAATTCAGAAGAGAACTTGAACTGTTTTGCACTTCTTCGAGAAAACTCGGAATTGAAGTGGAGCTCCTTATCTTCATGGCGAATATTCACGATCAAAGTATAACTTTTTCTATCTTCTATGAAAAATTTGGAACAGAACTTTAAATTTTTTCATTTCTTTGAGAAAAATCCGAACTAAATTTAAGAAAATTTAGAATTAAAGTGAAACTTTTTATCTTCATGGAAAATAATCACAATCATAGTATAACTTTTCCTATCTTCTACGGAAAAATTCAGAAAAAAACTTTAAATTGTTTACGTCTTTGAGAAATTAAGAACTGAAATGAAATCTTTTTTGATTTTAATTGGTAAAATTCAGAATTGAGCTAACTTAATCTCTCTTTTTTAAGAAAATTCAGAAGAGAACTTGAACATTTTGCACTTCTTCGAGAAAACTCAGAATTAAAGTGGAGCTCCTTATCTTCATGGCGAATATTCACGATCAAAGTATAAGTTTTTTTATCTTCACAATCATAGTATAATCACAATCATAGTATATTTTTTTTATCTTCTACGGAAAAATTTATAACTGAAATTTAAATTTTTTATGTCTTTGAGAAATTAAGAACTGAAGTGGAAGCTTTTTTCATTTTCATTGGTAAAATTCAGAATTGAGCTAATTTTTTCTCTTCTTTAAGAAAATTCAGAAGAGAACTTGAACATTTTGCACTTCTTCGAGAAAACTCAGAATTAAAGTGGAGCTCCTTATCTTCATGGCGAATATTCACGATCAAAGTATAACTTTTTCTATCTTGTAATAATAATTTGGAACAGAAATTTAAATTTTTTAATCTCTTTGAGAAAATATCGGTACTGAATTTAAGAAAATTTAGAATTAAAGTGAAACTTTTTATCTTCATGGAAAATAACCACAATCATAGTATAACTTTTCCTATCTTCTAGGGAAAAATTTAGAATATAACTTTAAATTTTTTATGTCTTGAGAAACTAAGAAGTGAAATGAAGCTTTTTTTCATTTTCATTGGTAAAATTCAGAATTGAGCTAACTTTTTTCTCTTCTTTAAGAAAATTCAGAAGAGAACTTGAACATTTTGCACTTCTTCGAGAAAACTCAGAATTAAAGTGGAGCTCCTTATCTTCATGGCGAATATTCACGATCAAAGTATAAGTTTTTTTTATCTTCACAATCATAGTATAATCACAATCATAGTATATATTTTTTTTATCTTCTACGGAAAAATTTATAACTGAAATTTAAATTTTTTATGTCTTTGAGAAATTAAGAACTGAAGTGGAAGCTTTTTTCATTTTCATTGGTAAAATTCAGAATTGAGCTAAAAAAAATTTCCTCTTCTTTAAGAAAATTCAGAAGAGAACTTGAACATTTTGCACTTCTTCGAGAAAACTCAGAACTAAAGTGGAGCTCCTTATCTTCATGTCGAAAATTCAAGATCAAAGTATAACTTTTTCTATCTTCTATGAAAAAGTTGGAACAGAACTTTAAATTTTTTAATCTCATTGAGAAAAATTGGAACTGAATTTAAGAAAATTTAAAATTAAAGTAAAACTTTTTATCTTCATGGAAAATAATCAAAATCATAGTATAACTTTTCTTTTCTTCTGCGGAAAAATTTAGAACTGAAATTTAAATTTTTTATGCCTTTGAGAAATTAAGAACTGACTTGGAAGCCTTTTTTAATTTTCATGGGTAAATTTCAGAATTGAGCTATTTTTTTCTCTTCTTTAAGAAAATTCAGAAGAAAACTTGAACATTTTGCACTTCTTCGAGAAAACTCAGAATTAAAGTGGAGCTCCTTATCTTCATGGGCGAATATTCACGATCAAAGTACAACTTCTTTCTATCTTCTGTGAAAAATTTGGAACAGAACTTTAGATTTTTCCATCTCTTTGAGAAAAATCGGAACTGAATTTAAGAAAATCAAGAATTAAAGTGAAACTTTTTATCTTCACGGAAAAAAATCACAATCATAGTATAACTTTTGATATCTTCTACCGAAAAATTTAGAATATAACTTTAAATTTTTTATGTCTTTGAGAAATTAAGAAGTGAAATGGAAGCTTTGTTTCATTTTCATATGTAAATTTCAGAAATGAGCTAACTTTTTTTCTCTTCTTTAAGAAAATTCAGAAGAGAACTTGAACATTTTGCACTTCTGCGAGAAAACTCAGATTAAAGTGAAGCTCCTTATCTTCTTGGTGAATAATCACGATCAATTCTCTAACTCTTTCTCTTCTTTAAGAAAATTCAGAAGAGAACTTGAACATTTTGCACTTCTTCGAAAAAACTCAGAATTAAAGTGGAGCTCCTTATCTTCTTGGTGAATAATCACGATCAAAGCATAACTTTTTTCTATATTCTATGAAAAATTTGGAACAGAACTTTAAATTTTTTATGTCTTTGAGAAATTAAGAACTGGAATAGAAGCTTCTTTTCATTTTCATTGGTAAAATTC
This sequence comes from Artemia sinica, assembly GCA_027921565.1. NCBI lineage: Eukaryota > Metazoa > Arthropoda > Branchiopoda > Anostraca > Artemiidae > Artemia > Artemia sinica. The sequence goes on along the minus strand of CM051258.1, from coordinate 7,993,342 downwards.
AAAATTGAGCTAACTTTTTTTCTCTTCTTTAAGAAAATTCAGAAGAGAACTTGAACATTTTGCACTTCTTCGAGAAAACTCAGAATTAAAGTGGAGCTCCTTATCTTCATGGCGAATATTCACGATCAAAGTATATCTTTTTTCTAACTTATAGGGAAAAATTTAGAACAGAACTTTAAATTTTTTATGTTTTTGAGAAATTAAGAACTGAAATGGAAGCTGTTTTTTCATTTTCATTGGTAAAATTCAGAATTGAGCTAACTTTTTTTTCTCTTCTTTAAGAAAATTCAGAAGAGAACTTGAACATTTTGCACTTCTTCGATAAAACTCAGAATTAAAGTGGAGCTCCTTATCTTCATGGCGAATATTCACGATCAAAGTATAACTTTTTCTATCTTCTATGAAAAATTTGGAACAGAACTTTAAATTTTTTCATTTCTTTGAGAAAAATCCGAACTGAATTTAAGAAAATTTAGAATTAAAGTGAAACTTTTTATCTTCATGGAAAAGAATCACAATCATAGTATAACTTTTCCTATCTTCTACGGAAAAAGTCAGAAAAAAACTTTAAATTGTTTACGTCTTTGAGAAATTAAGAACTGAAATGAAATCTTTTTTGATTTTAATTGGTAAAATTCAGAATTGAGCTAACTTAATCTCTCTTTTTTAAGAAAATTCAGAAGAGAACTTGAACTATTTTGCACTTCTTCGATAAAACTCAGAATTAAAGTGGAGCTCCTGATCTTCATGGCGAATATTCACGATCAAAGTATAGCTTTTTTATCTTCTATGAAAAATTTGGAACAGAACTTTAAATTTTTCATCTCTTTGAGAAAAATCGGAACTGAATTTAAGAAAATTTAGAATAAAAGTGAAACTTTTTACCTTCAGGGAAAATAATCAAAATCATAGTACAACTTTTCCTATTTTTTACGGAAAAATTTAGAACTGCAATTTAAATTTTTATGTCTTTGAGAAATTAAGAACTGAAATGGAAGCTTTTCTTCATTTTCATTGGTAAAATTCAGAATTGAGCTAACTTTTTTTCTCTTCTTTAAGAAAATTCAGAAAAGAACTTGAACATTTTGCACTTCTTTGAGAAAACTCAGAACTAAAGTGGAGCTCCTTATCTTCATGGCGAATATTCACGATCAAAGTATAACTTTTTCTATCTTGTAATAATAATTGGAACAGAAATTTAAATTTTTTAATCTCTTTGAGAAAATATCGGTACTGAATTTAAGAAAATTTAGAATTAAAGTGAAACTTTTTATCTTCATGGAAAATAACCACAATCATAGTATAACTTTTCCTATCTTCTACGGAAAAATTTAGAATATAACTTTAAATTTTTTATGTCTTGAGAAATTAAGAAGTGAAATGAAAGCTTTTTTTCATTTTCATTGGTAAAATTCAGAATTGAGCTAACTTTTTTCTCTTCTTTAAGAAAATTCAGAAGAGAACTTGAACTATTTTGCACTTCTTCGAGAAAACTCAGAATTAAAGTGGAGCTCCTTATCTTCATGGCGAATATTCACGATCAAAGTATAAGTTTTTTTTATCTTCACAATCATAGTATAATCACAATCATAGTATATTTTTTTTTTATCTTCTACGGAAAAATTTATAACTGAAATTTAAATTTTTTATGTCTTTGAGAAATTAAGAACTGAAGTGGAAGCTTTTTTCATTTTCATTGGTAAAATTCAGAATTGAGCTAAAAATTTTCTCTTCTTTAAGAAAATTCAGAAGAGAACTTGAACATTTTGCACTTCTTCGAGAAAACTCAGAATTAAAGTGGAGCTCCTTATCTTCATGGGCGAATATTCACGATCAAAGTATAACTTCTTTCTATCTTCTATGAAAAAGTTGGAACAGAACTTTAAATTTTTTAATCTCATTGAGAAAAATTGGAACTGAATTTAAGAAAATTTAAAATTAAAGTAAAACTTTTATCTTCATGGAAAATAATCAAAATCATAGTATAACTTTTCTTTTCTTCTGCGGAAAAATTTAGAACTGAAATTTAAATTTTTTATGCCTTTGAGAAATTAAGAACTGACGTGGAAGCCTTTTTTAATTTTCATGGGTAAATTTCAGAATTGAGCTATTTTTTTCTCTTCTTTAAGAAATTCAGAAGAAAACTTGAACATTTTGCACTTCTTCGAGAAAACTCAGAATTAAAGTGGAGCTCCTTATCTTCATGGCGAATATTCACGATCAAAGTACAACTTCTTTCTATCTTCTGTGAAAAATTTGGAACAGAACTTTAGATTTTTCCATCTCTTTGAGAAAAATCGGAACTGAATTTAAAAAATCTAGAATTAAAGTGAAACTTTTTATCTTCACGGAAAAAAATCACAATCATAGTATAACTTTTAATATCTTCTACCGAAAAATTTAGAATATAACTTTAAATTTTTTATGTCTTTGAGAAATTAAGAAGTGAAATGGAAGCTTTGTTTCATTTTCATATGTAAATTTCAGAAATGAGCTAACTTTTTTTCTCTTCTTTAAGAAAATTCAGAAGAGAACTTGAACATTTTGCACTTCTGCGAGAAAACTCAGATTAAAGTGAAGCTCCTTATCTTCTTGGTGAATAATCACGATCAATTCTCTAACTCTTTCTCTTCTTTAAGAAAATTCAGAAGAGAACTTGAACATTTTGCACTTCTTCGAAAAAACTCAGAATTAAAGTGGAGCTCCTTATCTTCTTGGTGAATAATCACGATCAAAGCATAACTTTTTTCTATATTCTATGAAAAATTTAGAACAGAACTTTAAATTTTTTATGTTTTTGAGAAATTAAGAACTGAAATGGAAGCTTTTTTTCATTTTCATTGGTAAAATTCAGAATTGAGCTAACTTTTTTTTCTCTTCTTTAAGAAAATACAGAAGAGAACTTGAACATTTTGCACTTCTCCGAGAAAACTCAGAATTAAAGTGGAGCTCCTTATCTTCATGGCGAATATTCATGATCAAAGTATATCTTTTTTCTAACTTATACGAAAAAATTTAGATCAGAACTTTAAATTTTTTATGTTTTTGAGAAAATTAAGAACTGAAATGGAAGCTGTTTTTTCATTTTCATTGGTAAAATTCAGAATTGAGCTAACTTTTTTTTCTCTTCTTTAAGAAAATTCAGAAGAGAACTTGAACTGTTTTGCACTTCTTCGAGAAAACTCAGAATTGAAGTGGAGCTCCTTATCTTCATGGCGAATATTCACGATCAAAGTATAGCTTTTTTATCTTCTATGAAAAATTTGGAACAGAACTTTAAATTTTTTCATTTCTTTGAGAAAAATCCGAACTGAATTTAAGAAAATTTAGAATTAAAGTGAAACTTTTTATCTTCATGGAAAATAATCACAATCATAGTATAACTTTTCCTATCTTCTACGGAAAAATTCAGAAAAAAACTTTAAATTGTTTACGTCTTTGAGAAATTAAGAACTGAAATGAAATCTTTTTTGATTTTAATTGGTAAAATTCAGAATTGAGCTAACTTAATCTCTCTTTTTTAAGAAAATTCAGAAGAGAACTTGAACATTTTGCACTTCTTCGATAAAACTCTGAATTAAAGTGGAGCTCCTTATCTTCATGGCGAATATTCACGATCAAAGTATAGCTTTTTTATCTTCTATGAAAAATTTGGAACAGAACTTTAAATTTGTTCATCTCTTTGAGAAAAATCGGAACTGAATTGAAGAAAAGTTAGAATTAAAGTGAAACTTTTTACCTTCATGGAAAATAATCACAATCATAGCATAACCTTTCCTATATTCTACGGAAAAATTTAGAACATAACTTTAAATTTTTTATGCCTTTGAGAAATTATGAACTGTAATGGAAGCTTTTTTTTCATTTTCATTGGTAAAATTCAGAATTGAGCTAACTTTTTTTTTCTCTTCTTTAAGAAAATACAGAAGAGAACTTGAACATTTTGCACTTCTCCGAGAAAACTCAGAATTAAAGTGGAGCTCCTTATCTTCATGGCGAATATTCACGATCAAAGTACAACTTTTTCTATCTTCTATGAAAAATTTGGAACAGAACTTTAAATTTTTTCATCTCTTTGAGAAAAATCGGAACTGAATTTAAGAAAATTGAGAATCAAAGTGAAACTTTTTATCTTCATGGAAAATAATCCCAATCATAGTATAACTTTTCCTATCTTCTACGCCCAAACTTGGAATATAACTTTAAATTTTTTATGTCTTTGAGAAATTAAGAAGTGAAATGGAAGATTTTTTTCATTTTCATTGGAAAAATTCAGAATTGAGCTTATCTCTTTCTCTTCTTTAAGAAAATACAGAAGAGAACTTGAACATTTTGCACTTCTCCGAGAAAACTCAGAATTAAAGTGGAGCTCCTTATCTTCATGGCGAATATTCACGATCAAAGTATAAGTTTTTTTATCTTCACAATCATAGTATAATCACAATCATAGTATATTTTTTATTATCTTCTACGGAAAAATTTATAACTGAAATTTAAATTTTTTATGTCTCTGAGAAATTAAGAACTGAAGTGGAAGCTTTTTTCATTTTCATTGGTAAAATTCAGAATTTAGCTAAAAAAATTTTCTCTTCTTTAAGAAAATTCAGAAGAGAACTTGAGCATTTTGCACTTCTTCGAGAAAACTCAGAACTAAAGTTGGGCTCCTTATCTTCATGTCGAAAATTCAAGATCAAAGTATAACTTTTTCTATCTTCTATGAAAAAGTTGGAACAGAACTTTAAATTTTTTAATCTCACTGAGAAAAATTGGAACTGAATTTAAGAAAATTTTAAATTAAAGTAAAACTTTTTATCTTCATGGAAAATAATCAATTTCATAGTATAACTTTTCTTTTCTTCTGCGGAAAAATTTAGAACTGAAATTTAAATTTTTTATGCCTTTGAGAAATTAAGAACTGACGTGGAAGCCTTTTTTAATTTTCATGGGTAAATTTCAGAATTGAGCTAACTTTTTTTCTCTTCTTTAAGAAAATTCAGAAGAGAACTTGAACATTTTGCACTTCTTCGAGAAAACTCAGAATTAAAGTGGAGCTCCTTATCTTCATGGGCGAATTTTCACGATCAAAGTACAACTTCTTTCTATCTTCTGTGAAAAATTTGGAACAGAACTTTAGATTTTTCCATCTCTTTGAGAAAAATCGGAACTGAATTTAAGAAAATCTAGAATTAAAGTGAAACTTTTTATCTTCACGGAAAAAATCACAATCATAGTATAACTTTTAATATCTTCTACCGAAAAATTTAGAATATAACTTTAAATTTTTTATGTCTTTGAGAAATTAAGAAGTGAAATGGAAGCTTTGTTTCATTTTCATATGTAAATTTCAGAATTGAGCTAACTTTTTTTCTCTTCTTTAAGAAAATTCAGAAGAGAACTTGAACATTTTGCACTTCTTCGAGAAAACTCAGAATTAAAGTGGAGCTCCATATCTTCTTGGTGAATAATCACGATCAATTTTCTAACTCTTTCTCTTCTTTAAGAAAATTCAGAAGAGAACTTGAACATTTTGCACTTCTTCGAAAAAAATCAGAATTAAAGTGGAGCTCCTTATCTTCTTGGTGAATAATCACGATCAAAGCATAACTTTTTTCTATATTCTATGAAAAATTTGGAACAGAACTTTAAATTTTTATGTCTTTGAGAAATTCAGAACTGGAATAGAAGCTTCTTTTCATTTTCATTGGTAAAATTCAAAATTGAGCTAACTTTTTTTCTCCTCTTTAAGAAAATTCAGAAGAGCACTTAAACATTTTGCACTTCTTCGAGAAGACTCAGAATTAAAGTGGAGCTCCTTATCTTCATGGCGAATATTCACGATCAAAGTATATCTTTTTTCTAACTTATACGGAAAAATTTAGAACAGAACTTTAAATTTTTTATGTTTTTGAGAAATTAAGAACTGAAATGGAAGCTGTTTTTTCATTTTCATTGGTAAAATTCAAAATTGAGCTAACTTTTTTTCTCTTCTTTAAGAAAATTCAGAAGAGAACTTGAACGTTTTGCACTTCTTCGAGAAAACTCAGAATTGAAGTGGAGCTCCTTATCTTCATGGCGAATATTCACGATCAAAGTATAACTTTTTCTATCTTCTATGAAAAATTTGGAACAGAACTTTAAATTTTTTCGTCTCTTTGAGAAAAATCGGAACTGAATTTAAGAAAATTGAGAAGCAAAGTGAAACTTTTTATCTTCATGGAAAATAATCCCAATCATAGTATAACTTTTCCTATCTTCTACGCCCAAACTTGGAATATAACTTTAAATTTTTTATGCCTTTGAGAAATTATGAACTGAAATGGAAGCTTTTTTTTCATTTTCATTGGTAAAATTCAGAATTGAGCTAACTTTTTTTTCTCTTCTTTAAGAAAATACAGAAGAGAACTTGAACATTTTGCACTTCTCCGAGAAAACTCAGAATTAAATTGGAGCTCCTTATCTTCATAGCGAATGTTCACGATCAAAGTATAACTTTTTCTATCTTCTATGAAAAATTTGGAACAGAACTTTAAATTTTTTCGTCTCTTTGAGAAAAATCGGAACTGAATTTAAGAAAATTGAGAATCAAAGTGAAACTTTTTATCTTCATGGAAAATAATCCCAATCATAGTATAGCTTTTTCTATCTTCTACGCCCAAACTTGGAATATAACTTTAAATTTTTTATGTCTTTGAGAAATTAAGAAGTGAAATGGAAGCTTTTTTTCATTTTCATTGGTAAAATTCAGAATTGAGCTTATCTCTTTCTCTTCTTTAAGAAAATTCAGAAGAGAACTTGAACATTTTGCACTTCTTCGAGAAAACTCAGAATTAAAGTGGAGCTCCTTATCTTCATGGTGAATATTCACGATCAAAGCATAACTTTTTTTTATCTTCTATGAAAAATTTGGAACAGAACTTTAAATTTTTACGTCTTTGAGAAATTAAGAACTGAAATGGAAGCTTTTTTTTCATTTTAATTGGTAAAATTCAGAATTGAGCTAACTTTTTTCTCTTCTTTAAGAAAATTCAGAAGAGAACTTGAACTATTTTGCACTTCTTTGAGAAAACTCAGAATTAAAGTGGAGATCCTTATCTTCATGGCGAATAATCACAATCATAGTATAACTTTTCCTATCTTTTACGGAAAAATTTAGAACTGAAATTTAAATTTTTTATGTCTTTGAGAAATTAAGAACTGAAGTGGAAGCTTTTTTCATTTTCATTGGTAAAATTCAGAATTGAGCTAACATTTTTTTTCTCTTCTTTAAGAAAATTCAGAAGAGAACTTGAACATTTTGCACTTCTTCGAGAAAACTCAGAATTAAAGTGGAGCTCCTTATCTTCATGGCGAATATTCACGATCAAAGTATAACTTTTTTCTATCTTCTACGAAAAATTTCGAACAGAACTTTAAATTTTTTATGTCTTTGAGAAATTAAGAACTGAAATGGAAGCTTTTCTTCATTTTCATTGGTAAAATTCTGAATTGAGCTAACTTTTTTTTCTCTTCTTTAAGAAAATTCAGAAGAGAACTTGAACTATTTTGCACTTCTTCGAGAAAACTCAGAATTAAAGTGGAGCTCCTTATCTTCATGGCAAATATTCACGATCAAAGTATAACTTTTTCTATCTTGTAATAATAATTTGGAACAGAAATTTAATTTTTTCATCTCTTTGAGAAAAATCGGTACTGAATTTAAGAAAATTTAGAATTAAAGTGAAACTTTTTATCTTTATGGAAAATAATCACAATCATGGTATAACTTTTCCTATCTTCTACGGAAAAATTTAGAATATAACTTTAAATTTTTTATGTCTTTGAGAAATTAAGAAGTGAAATGGAAGCTTTTTTTCATTTTCATTGGTAAAATTCAGAATTGAGCTAACTTTTTTCTCTTCTTTAAGAAAATTCAGAAGAGAACTTGAACATTTTGCACTTCTTCGAGAAAACTCAGAATTAAAGTGGAGCTCCTTATCTTCATGGCAAATATTCACGATCAAAGTATAAGTTTTTTCATCTTCACAATCATAGTGTAATCACAATCATAGCATAACTTTTCTTATCTTCTACGGAAAAATTTATAACTGAAATTTAAATTTTTTATGTCTTTGAGAAATTAAGAAGTGAAGTGGAAGCTTTTTTCATTTTCATTGGTAAAATTCAGGATTGAGCTAACATTTTTTCTCTTCTTTAAGAAAATTCAGAAGAGAACTTGAACATTTTGCACTTCTTCGAGAAAACTCAGAACTAAAGTGGAGCTCCTTATCTTCATGTTGAAAATTCACGATCAAAGTATAACTTTTTCTATCTTCTATGAAAGAGTTGGAACAGAACTTTAAATTTTTTAATCTCATTGAGAAAAATTGGAACTGAAATTAAGAAAATTTAGAATTAAAGTGAAACTTTTTATCTTCATGGAAAATAATCACAATCATAGTATAACTTTTCCTTTCTTCTGCGGAAAAATTTAGAACTGAAATTTAAATTTTTTATGCCTTTGAGAAATTAAGAACTGAAGTGGAAGCCTTTTTTAATTTTCATGGGTAAATTTCAGAATTGAGCTATTTTTTCTCTTCTTTAAGAAAATTCAGAAGAAAACTTGAACATTTTGCACTTCTTCGAGAAAACTCAGAAGTAAAGTGGAGCTCCTTATCTTCATGGGCGAATATTCACGATCAAAGTACAACTTCTTTCTATCTTCTATGAAAAATTTGGAACAGAACTTTTGATTTTTCCATCTCTTTGAGAAAAATCGGAACTGAATTTAAGAAAATCTGGAATTAAAGTGAAACTTTTTATCTTCACGGAAAATTATCACAATCATAGTATAACTTTTAATATCTTCTACCGAAAAATTTAGAAAATAACTTTAAATTTTTTATGTCTTTGAGAAATTAAGAAGTGAAATGGAAGCTTTTTTCATTTTCATTGGTAAATTTCAGAATTGAGCTATTTTTTCTCTTCTTTAAGAAAATTCAGAAGAGAACTTGAACATTTTGCACTTCTTCGAGAAAACTCAGAATTAAAGTGGAGCTCCTTATCTTCTTGGTGAATAATCACGATCAATTCTCTAACTCTTTCTCTTCTTTAAGAAAATTCAGAAGAGAACTTGAACATTTTGCACTTCTTCGAAAAAACTCAGAATTAAAGTGGAGCTCCTTATCTTCTTGGTGAATAATCACGATCAAAGCATAACTTTTTTCTATATTCTATGAAAAATTTGGAACAGAACTTTAAATTTTTTAGGTCTTTGAGAAATTAAGAACTGGAATAGAAGCTTTTTTTCATTTTCATTGGTAAAATTCACAATTTAGCTAACTTTTTTTCTCCTCTTTAAGAAAATTCAGAAGAGCACTTGAATATTTTGCACTTCTTCGAGAAAACTCAGAATTAAAGTGGAGCTCCTTATCTTCATGGCGAATACTCACGATAAAAGTATAAATTTTTTCTAACTTATACGGAAAAATTTAGAACAGAACTTTAAATTTTTTATGTTTTTGAGAAATTAAGAACTGAAATGGAAGCTGTTTTTTCATTTTCATTGGTAAAATTCAGAATTGAGCTAACTTTTGTTTCTCTTCTTTAAGAAAATTCAGAAGAGAACTTGAACTGTTTTGCACTTCTTCGAGAAAACTCAGAATTGAAGTAGAGCTCCTTATCTTCATGGCGAATATTCACGATCAAATTATAACTTTTTCTATCTTCTATGAAAAATTTGGAACAGAACTTTAAATTTTTTCATCTCTTTGAGAAAAATCCGAACTGAATTTAGGAAAATGTAGAATTAAAGTGAAACTTTTTATCTTCATGGAAAATAATCACAATCATAGTATAACTTTTCCTATCTTCTACGGAAAAATTTAGAAAAGAACTTTAAATTGTTTACGTCTTCGAGAAATTAAGAACTGAAATGAAAGCTTTTTTATTTTAATTGGTAAAATTCAGAATTGAGCTAACTTAATCTCTCTTTTTTAAGAAAATTCAGAAGAGAACTTGAACATTTTGCACTTCTTCGATAAAACTCAGAATTTAAGTGGAGCTCCTTATCTTCATGGCGAATATTCACGATCAAAGTATAAATTTTTTATCTTCTATGAAAAATTTGGAACAGAACTTTAAATTTTTTCATCTCTTTGAGAAAAATCGGAACTGAATTTAAGAAAATTTAGAATTAAAGTGAAACTTTTTACCTTCATGGAAAATAATCACAATCATAGCATAACCTTTCCTATATTCTACGGAAAAATTTAGAACATAACTTTAAATTTTTTATGCCTTTGAGAAATTATGAACTGAAATTGAAGCTTTTTTTCATTTTCATTGGTAAAATTCAGAATTGAGCTAACTTTTTTTTCTCTTCTTTAAGAAAATTCAGAAGAGAACTTGAACATTTTGCACTTCTTCGAGAAAACTCAGAATTAAAGTGGAGCTCCTTATCTTCATGGCGAATATTCACGATCAAAGTATAACTTTTTCTATCTTCTATGAAAAATTTGGAACAGAACTTTAAATTTTTTCATCTCTTTGAGAAAAATCGGAACTGAATTTAAGAAAATTGAGAAGCAAAGTGAAACTTTTTATCTTCATGGAAAATAATCACAATCATAGTATAACTTTTCCTATCTTCTACGCCCAAACTTGGAATATAACTTTAAATTTTTTATGTCTTTGAGAAATTAAGAAGTGAAATGGAAGCTTTTTTTCATTTTCATTGGTAAAATTCAGAATTGAGCTAACTATTTCTCTTCTTTAAGAAAATTCAGAAGAGAACTTGAACATTTTGCACTTCTTCGAGAAAACTCAGAATTAAAGTGAAGCTCCTTATCTTCATGGTGAATAATCACGATCAAGGCATAACTTTTTTCTATCTTCTAAGAAAAATTTGGAACAGAACTTTAAATTTTTACGTCTTTGAGAAATTAAGAACTGAAATGGAAGCTTTTTTTTCATTTTCATTGGTAAAATTCAGAATTGAGCTAACTTTTTTTTCTCTTCTTTAAGAAAATTCAGAAGAGAATTTGAACATTTTGCACTTCTTTGAGAAAACTCAGAATTAAAGTGGATCTTCTTATCTTCATAGCGAATGTTCACGATCAAAGTATAACTTTTTCTATCTTCTATGAAAAATTTGGAACAGAACTTTAAATTTTTTCATCTCTTTGAGAAAATGAGAACTATTCAAAATTGTTCAGATAATATACCAATGTCGCTGGGGTTGACAGAGCAGCAAAAAGCCAGGAGGTATTGGTTTTAAGCTATAATCCTGGGGCATATAAGGTTTTTATGGAAGGGGTGGTCGTATTAACCTTTGGCGAGGCTCATTAGATTGGAAATTGAAAATTGTAGTTCCCCGTTTTTCAGAGTCAAAAGTGAATGGAGTACAACAAGTCTTTGCATTTGGAGTTTACACATCCAACCAGGATCTTGGAGAAGTGGTTGTGAGTTATGCCTCAGGAGTATACCTGGTTCTTATGGAAGGGGTTATTATATAAACATTGGAGTAGGCTTCTTAAATTGGAAATTGAAAGTTCTAGGTCGTATTTAAAAATAAAAAGTGATTGGGGGCAACCAGCCTCCCTTACCCTTACACCCTTTCCCCCAAGTGGATCCGATTAAAACTTTGAGATAATTGCAACGTATTTGTCGCATCAGACGCCACGCTCTAGCATTGTCTATAGTAAAGGCCATAAGGCTTCAATATTTTTTTTTATTTGTTACTTATTTCTTCTGTTTTCCCTGAGTCACTTCATATAGAATTTGTGATTAGATAAACATCTGAGAGTGCTCATTCAATTGGCAACTGAATTTCCGAAATCCCCATTTTAATTGAAGAAAGTGACCTGGGACAACTAGCAACCCCTTCCTCACGCCCTCTTTTCTCCAAATACATCCCTTGATATTTTGAGACAGTCATTTTGTTCAAAATAGTTCAAGGGTCATATGAAAATGCTTCCCGGGTTGAAACGACTCCCCAGATCCTGGAGGCAAGGGTTGTAAGTCATGTTCTGTGGCATGTATAAGTTTTTATGGAAGGGTGTCATATAAACTTTAGAGGATGCTCATTTGATTGGAAACTGAAAGTTTAGGTTCCTTTTTAAGAGCCAAAGTGATCAGATTGCAACAATCCCCCTTCCCACGTCCATCCTCCCCACATAAATCCAATCAAAATTTTGAGATAGCAGTTTTGTTCAGAATACTCCAAAGATCAGATAATAAAAACTCCAAGGTCGACACCCCACCCAGTGCTTTGGGGTAAGTATTCTAAGTTATGTCCCCCTTTGGCATTTAAAGTTTATATGGAAAAAGTGGTCGTAAAAACTTTGGAGGGGTCATATTAGATTGGAAGTTGGAAGTTCTAGTGCCCTTTTTAAGAGTGAAAAGGGATTGGAGAGCAATTAGCCATCCCCCTCTCACGCCGTCTTTTTCCCAAATGTATCCAATCAGAGTTTTAGGATGGTCTTTTTTCAAAACATCCTAAAAATCAGAAAACAAAACACCGGAGTTGACGCATCCCCCGAATAGCATGGCGGCAAGTGTTGTAAAATGCACTCAGGGTCATATAAGGTTCTTATGGAAGATGTGGTCGTGTAAAATATGGAGGACGTTCATTTGATTAGAAATTGAAACTTCTAGTTTCCTTTTTAAGAGTCAAAAGTTATCGCCTTTTGGTTAGTTGAACGTCAATCAAAAGACACCCTGAAAGTTTAAGCTTCTATGGTTACTATAACTAACGACACTAATGGCATTAAGTTGAAACTCATAGGGAAAGTTTAGGAGGAGTTTCAATTAAACGAAAAACCTACAGGCATGCAGGTATTAAAAGGGCATATCAGCACTATAGTACAGATAAGGACATAAGCAGCGATGCTCTATCATAGCTAGTAGTATCATTGATATTTTAAAGGAGTTAATTTAATTGAAAATTAAAAGTTTAGATGAGGAGCTTTAAACGATTGTTTACCTGTTATTTCAAGCAAATTTATGGTCCTATGTCAATTCTAAATTCTTGGTCAACCTTCTTAAGACCATAGGCGGACGTACCTTGTTTGCCTCTAATTACAGGCAATCTAACGCTCTTTTGTCAATTTTAAATTCTTGGTCAGCATGCCTCAGACTCTAGGCAGGCATGCCTTTCCAAAAACTAACAAACAAGTAAGTAGAGTAGTACATTCCATTTCTGCAGCCTGTATAGTAATTCCCATGTTATTTGCGTAGATTATGTTCCATCCTGTGTTATTTGCCCACTTTACGTTCCATGGCACCTTTCCATGGCAGATTACCAGACTGATTATTGCTATTGTTGTCAATTGCATATGGAATTATACAAAACCTACCAGACAGGTTTCTTGGCCAACCAGACAGGTTTTTGGGCCAACCAGACAGGTTTCTGGGCCAACTCTAAGTTTCAGGGCCTTGGCACCTTTCCATAGCAGATTACCAGACTGATTATTGCTATTGTTGTCAATTGCATATGGAATTATACAAAACCTACCAGACAGGTTTCTTGGCCAACCAGACAGGTTTTTGGGCCAACCAGACAGGTTTCTGGGCTAAAACGGGGATTCCCCACACAAGTTTGTTTCAACTCCAAGTTTTTTCAACCAGAGTGTTTTTTTCGAGCTGACATCTGTTTTTTAGGCAGCCAATCAGAGAGTCGCTTACATATGATTTTCCCTTTGCATAACAATTCATCCATGGAATCCCGTATAAAATGTTCATGCATTAGAATTTAATTTTCATTATGCTTTAACATATCGAGCATACTACACTGAAATTTATTAACTTTGAAAACAATGGATATTTCTATTTTCAATGTGAGTATAGTTTACTGAATTTATTTCCAGATAAATTCAAATTTCAGGGGGGACTTATTCCCCCTCCCCTCCAACAATACAAACCCTTAAAATATGATGTGTATAGTCGTTAGAAAACGCTAAGTATGCTTTTTTCTATTATGTAAAACAAAAAACCCCCTCCTCCATTGCTGTGTTACGACCATAATTCCTTACTTTTTAGTTATTTTGATCAAAAATATCCTTTTTCCCCATCGTCCACCTAAAATGTGATATCTTTTTCCGGTTTGAATAAAACCATCCATGTTTATAATTCTGTTACCAAGAGGGGATGATTTCAAAACAACATTTGGCATGCGTCTTATCGGGGTTAAGATAACAAAAGGATGGAAATGCGCTATTCAAGACTCGTTGACAAGAATTTCTTTTTTTCGGGCCAAATTAGACTAGATGCATTTGATGAAAGCAAAAGGCTTTAAAAGATGATTAAGAGGCTTTTATAAAAATATAAGACAGGGAAGGGGCCAATGTATCAATTCTAACACGTTCATTGTAAGGTGAAAAAAAACTATTTCTTCGAATGAAAAGTAAAGGGGGAGGGAGTGAGTTCTTTGTGCAGACACGTATATCCTTTCACAAGAAAACTAATGTGGTCATTCCGACACATACCACTGAAGTTTAGTGTTTGGTCAGGTTTTAATATAGTTGACTATTTTTTAGATCTATATTTTAAATCATTGTATTGGATTTGATGCAGTTGGAGGGGAGGGAGAGGGGGATTCTTTGTGCAGACTAATTTTTCTTCTGTAAAAGGAGGATCGTTTTTGCATGCTAAATTTTTCTTCTTTTTAAGGAGAAGGAAGATTCCTACAATTACCCCACCCCTGAAAAGAGAACAAGATGGGATGATACCACATCGACGCAAGCTGCTAGACCATCCATCATCAGATATACTAGCTCTATCACAGGTTCTATGGACCAACCGGGGCCCTCTCATGACAGTGCCAGCTCTGCACAGACCACTATGCAACCTGGTGGAAAATTCAAGAGGGAATGGATGCTTTCTCATAATGCATCGGTCTTGTCTGCTCAAGATCAGGAGGAGGCCACCCTTCATGCTTTGCCAGGGACTTCAGATGTACAAGTGCAGTCTGAATTTGGAAATGTGAGTATTTTCACCTATAGCTTCTACCTATTTCTATCCAACTTTTTTTTTGTTTTTTTGTAAGTATATTCTTTTCGCCATTTTTCAACACCGTAAAAGTGTATGTCAGAGATATTAAAATGTTAATCCCCCCGCCCCCAACCATTGTTTTAAATTTCTCTGCCCCCCTCAGAGATAGCTGAATATAATGCATTTTTTTTATTAGCAAAGAAAGCGCTCTTTTGCGTCTTTCTGAATTTTCTGTGGGAGGGGGGTGGAGGCAAGTATTTAGTTTAAATAATTCTAGGAGGAATTGAGTTTTGAGGATGGGGTGAAAAAAAAATGAATATGTTTTTTTTAACTTTATAAAATAATGGTTATTTCACATAGAAAATAAAACCTTTTTTCTATAGGTTAATGAATTAGCCGTTTCGCCGTTTTTCAACACTGTAAAAGTGTATGTCAGAGATATTAAAATGTTAATCCCCCCGCCCCGCGACCATTCTTTTAAATTTCTCTGCCCCCCTCAGAGATAGCTGAATATAATGCATTTTTTTATTAGCAAAGAAAGCACTCTTTTGCGTCTTTCTGAATTTTCTGTGGGAGGGGGGTGGAGGCAAGTATTTAGTTTAAATAATTCTAGGAGGAATTGAGTTTTGAGGATGGGGTGAAAAAATGAACATGTTTTTTTTTAACTTTGTAAAATAATCGCTATTTCACATAGAAAATAAAATCTTTTTTGTCTATGGGTTAATGAATTAGCCTTTTCGCCTTTTTTTCAACACTGTAAAAGTGTGTGTGTGTGCGTGTGTGTGTGTGTGTGTGTAAGCGTGAGTGTGTGCGCATGTGTGAGTGTGTGCGCATGTGTGTGTGTGTGTGTGTGTGTGTGTGCGCGCATGTGTGAGTGTGTGCGCATGTGTGTGTGTGTGTGTGTGTGTGTGTGTGTGTGTGTGTGTGTGTGTGTGTGTTGTGTGTGTGTGTGTGTGTGTGTGTGTGTGTGTGTGTGTGTGTGTGTGTGTGTGTTGTGTGTGTGTGTGTGTGTGTGTGTGTGTGGTGTGTGTGTGTGTGTGTGTGTGTGTGTGTGTGTGTGTGGTGTGTGTGTGTGTGTGTGTGTGTGTGTGTGTGTGTGTGTGTGTGGTGTGTGTGTGTGTGTGTGGGTGTGTGTGTGTGTGGTGTGTGTGTGTGTGTGTGTGTGTGTGTGTGTGTGTGTGTGTTGTGTGTGTGTGTGTGTGTGTGTGTGTGTGTGTGTGTGTGTGTGTGTGTGTGTGTGTGTGTGTGTGTGTGTGTGTGTGGTGTGTGTGTGTGTGGTGTGTGTGTGTGTGTGTGTGTGTGTGTGTGTGTGTGTGGTGTGTGTGTGTGTGTGTGTGTGTGTGTGTGTGTGTGGTGTGTGTGTGTGTGTGTGTGTGTGTGTGTGGTGTGTGTGTGTGTGTGTGTGGGTGTGTGTGTGTGTGTGGGTGTGTGTGTGTGTGTGTGTGGGTGTGTGTGTGTGTGTGGTGTGTGTGTGGTGTGTGTGTGTGTGTGTGTGTGTGTGTGTGTGTGTGTGGTGTGTGTGTGTGGTGTGTGTGTGTGGTGTGTGTGTGTGTGTGTGTGGTGTGTGTGTGTGGTGTGTGTGTGTGTGTGTGTGTGTGTGTGTGTGTGTGTGTGTGTGTGTGTGTGTGTGTGTGTGTGTGTGTGTGTGTGTGTGTGTGTGTGTGTGCATGTGTGTGTGCGCATGTGTGTGTGTGTGCGCGCATGTGCATGTGTGCTATTAAAAAAAATTGTAATTCATTATTCACTTGTTTTATAAATAATGCTATAAGCAAAAATTTGTAATTTATTATACATTTGTTTGATAAATTCGAATCCAATAAAAAAAAAGTGTGCTATAATTGTGATAAAACTTTCGCCAAAGAAAAAAAACTTAATCCATTCATTTTCTAGTTTCAGGGGGAAGCTGTGAAAACTTCTGCCTTCCCTGGCCCGGGACTTCAAAGTATCATGGGTAATTGTCCCCTCTCGCCAGATGATGTTAGTGAAGGTATGCCATTTAATATCCCCCTGGATTTTCAATTTACAGCTGAAGAAATGGACAGTCTTATGCAAATTGTTGGACCTAATGTTTCCGGGGATATTTTTGACGATAGTTTTATAATTAGTGAATTGAGTCCTGTGCAAATTGGTGCAGGACATGAAAATAGTGTCATATCCCCGGAACTACGTGAATTTTATTTGTTAGAGTCTGTTCTAGGTCATTTACACTTACACAATTGGGGGGGGATTAAAGACATGCGCACAGAATTGGGGGGGTCAAGGGGGGATTAAAGCATCAGTAAATCAAAAAGTTTATTTACAAAAGGGGACATCTGGGGATATTTTTTATTTTCATTTTTCAACTGGCAACCAAACTTTTTACCCTGGTCTAAATGAATTTGAGGACAACTTTTTCAACTGGGTAAATAAATTAATTTCGACTTTGGACACGTTTAACGAGAGGGGAAGCGGGTCCACCATTTTATACATTGAACACATGGATCTGAATCTCAGTAGATTTAAAAAAACTTTATTTTAAGGGGGGCGGGTAGAAAAATAAAATGCCACCCAGATTTGTCGGCTACCAAAGGGGTTCAGAGTTTCAATTTTGAAACGGGGCTGCACTGCTTTAAATATGCATTTTTAGCAGCAGCCCATAAAACATTAAAAATGAGTCATCAATGAAAAATCTCGACGTACTTGCTCGTAACGGTGGAGAAAATTTCCCTAAAATAAATTTTGACTGTTTAGAGGGGAAGTATCTGGTGTCTTTGAAAGAAATAACCATATTTGAAAAAATAATTGAAAATCTTGGGTTGGGGATGGTTGTTATCCAGTATGACACGGAATTCGTAAAGGGGGGAAAGAAACCAAATAAAAAAGGGGTTTTATATTCAGTTAGGACACCGAAGGTGGATAATGTTAAAAATTGGGTTTGGGTTATTTACGAGCCTCCCAAAGATGTAAATTCCTATGGTCATTTTTTCCCCGTTACAGCAATAAGTAGACTCTTATCCCAAGGCGTTCAGAAAGGGGAACGTCTCTATTGCCCCATGTGCCTTTCCCCATTTAGATCTGAGCGAACATTCTCGGATCACATGAGACATTGCAAAATTCATGGCAATCAACGAATAGAAATGCCGGCAGAAGGCAAAGATACTTTACAATTTAAAAATTTCCAAAATTCCCTGCTACAAGCTGATAAAGTATCTTTGGATTGTGAATCAAGACTGGTGGAGGTATCAGACCCATCAAGGCCAAATATAGTCAAGGAACACAAACTAGTTGCGTGTTCCTATGCGCATGCCCGTCGCGATTCCAATTATAAAATGCAGTTGGAAGAGTTTTTTTGGCTGTGGGTGAGGAGGGTAGTATGGAAAAGTTATTGGTATCTTTAATAAGAACAGCAAACGCCGCAATTTCACGATTGCGTCACACCAACTACCCAATGACATTATCAGATAAGGAGCAACTGGCACTAGAAAAGGGGACAATTTGTTGGGTTTGTAGGAGTGCTCTTGACCCAAAAGACGCGGTCCAGGATCATAATCACCTTATTGATCCCAATTCAACGGGAAAAAGTAACTTTCAGGGGTGGGCTCACAATTCATGTAATTAAAAATTAAACAGCAACTCTTTCTTCCGGTTTTTATACATAACTCTAACTACGATCTGAAGTATGTGCTACCAGCAATGGCACATCTTCAAAGAAATGGAACAGTGTATGATGCATGGGTGATAGACAGCTTTTCCTACAAAATCATTCCTACATCATCGGAAAAGTTGCTTGTTTTGGAATTTATGTGGAAATTTGTTGAAGACGAAATTGAGTACAGGAATAAAATTCGCTTTTTAGATTCCTACAGTTTTTTCCCCAAATCATTGAGCGAATTAATTCAAGTGCAGAAAAACGATGACGGCTGCAACGCTTTCCCCCTTCTCAAGCAACAATTTCCAAATGATTTATATGATTTGTTGACGGTCAAGGGCATATATCGTTATGACTATTATTGTTCCATGTCGAGATTCACCGAGGAAACTATTCCTTCGTTGAATCGTTTTACGACAGTCTACACGATCGTAGGTGCACCCCCGATGAATACAGTTTTGCTAAAAAAAAGTGTGGGCAGAGGGAGGGTGTAAAAATGGGTTTGACTACTGCAAGCTGTATTTGTCGAGTGATTTGTTAACTTTGTTAGACATTATGTGTATAAATACGGACAAAATCTATGGGGAATTTAATTTTGATTTGGGCTATTATTTTTCATCTCCTCATCTGGTGATGGACCTCATCCTAAAAATTAGCGGGAAAAAAGTCGGGCTAATCACAGACATTGATCAGCATCTGTTCATCGAAAGGTCAATGAGGGGTGGATACGTTTACCACGGGGATCGTATCTTGGAAACTGATCCAACTGGAGAGAAGACGGGGACAAAATTGGATGCAGTTTTCCTTGATATGAATTCTGTCTACCACTCGGCCAAGTCCCATTACGCGCTACCTTGCGGTGACTATAAATGGCTCAATGACCCTCAAGCTCCCCATTTCCCCAACATTGACGACAGTGTTGAGGAGAATGGACCGGTTGGATGGTTTTTTGATATTGATGGGGAGATACCAGTTGAGCTTCACGATTCAGTAAAGGATTTTGTTTTCCCGTGCATCAATAGACCTGTGACTAGGGACTCTTTGAGCCCCCGCAATAGGCGTTTAGTCGAGGTGGACGGATTGCATTGGTCACCTTCAAAACAAAAACTTATTGCTGACCTTCTGCCGAAAAAAAATATTGTTATACATCATGTGGCTTTAAAATGGATGTGCAACAAAGGTTTCAACGTCAAAAAGGTTCACAGAGCGCTCCAGTTTAGCCAAAAACCATATCTGAAAACGTTTGTTGACACTTTTGTCAAGAAACGTTCTGAAGCACAAACGAAAGCCGAAAAAGAAATTTATAAACTCATTTTGAATTCGGCTTTCGGCAAAATGTGTGAGAGTGTTCGCAACAGGAATCGTTGTGACGTCGTGACCGATCCCAAACAATGTGCTCGAATTTTTGCCGATCCAAATTACACTTCCTTCACGATCATTGGCCCGGACATGGTACTATTGAATAGGAAAAAAAGAAGCATTGTCCTGAATAAAAATATTGCTGCAGGCAGTGCTATCTTGGAGATCTCTAAAAAGCTCATGTTGGAATTCTACTACAATGTGGCTAGGGTACAGTGGCCGGAGAAGGGGCAAGTAGAGGTCTGCTACGGGACACAGATTCTCTACTTTTAAAAGTAAAAACCCCAAATCTAATTGATGATTTGGCGCACGGTGAAATTATCAGCTCACAGATGGACTACACCAATTGGAGTGGGCTATACCCAGAGCTAGTAAAACGTCGGGCGCCAAATCAGCTTTTATTTTTTAAATCAGAAACGGGAAGCGACATGATTTCCAGTGGTATGTTTGTAAGTCCGAAGGTGTACTTTATACATACACACGACGAGGAAATCAAGAAACGTTGCAAAGGAGTACCCACGCGCTATGTGGATAAGAATTTTGACATGGACATCTATAGGAATTGTATTGTTCAAAATACAATTCCACGAGCCAAATTGCTGGCAATTCGTTCCCTCAACTACAGGAACTTTACTGTAAATGTAGAAAAAATTGCCATGAGTACCATCTCCGACAAGGTCTATGTTTGTCAAGACGGTGTGACTACCCTCCCCCTTGGTCACTATTTAACTTCAGACCGGGCCGAATGTGTTATCTATACGGAAAGTCTCGGTTTGAATAAAGTCCAGTAAATTTTTTCCTAAAACCTTTTTTTGGGGGGGGCCTCGCGGCCTTTGGGGGGGGGGGGGTCGCGGCCCGGGGGGGGGGGGGGGGGGGGGGGGGTGACCGCCAGCGGGGGGCGTACCGCCAGCCACTACCAAAGTTATCTTTTTTTACTTAGGGCAGATTTTTTTTGTGCTTTTGTACATGTTGCATTCAAATTAAAAAAAAGTGATATTATTTTGTGCTTAGTGCATTTTTTATAAATAAATTTAAAAAGTGTTTTTTTTCTGTAAAGTGCTGTTTTTAATACAAGAAATATGATTCTTATTGATTTTTTGTTCTTGAACGGAGTAGGGAAATTATTTAGTCATTAGACAACTATGGTCTACACTTAGTTGTTCAGGTGAACTATTGAAGGGAACATGTATCAATTTAAAACACCATTCAGATCGTTTCTGTGTGGGCCGTCAATGTCGGGCAAAACAGCACTCTTAACTAAAATAATTAAAAATTGCGATAAAATGTTTGTGGAAAAGCCGAAAAAAATCTACTATTGTTACAGTATTTGGCAGGAGTCATACGATAAAATAAAAGCAATTGCCACCACGGGATTGGTGCAGATACAATTCATACAGGGACTTGATGTTTTCAACATTATTGAATCAAACTCTTGGCTGATTATTGACGATCTGGCTGAATCTATTGAACAATGGTCCCAGGAAATGCTACAACTGTTCACTGTTCTCTCTCATCAGGAACAGATTTCCGTTACTCTGGTTCTACACAATCTCTTTCATCAGAGCAAATGTATGCGAAAACTTGCATTGAACTGCACCTACTATATCATCTACAGAGTTGTTCGAGATTCCAGCTCGCTAATAACCCTCAATAAACAAATCTATCCAGGCGCCCCTAAATTTCTGCTCGCAGCATACAATCAGGCAACTAATAAACCCTACGGCTATATCCTATTGGATCTTAATCAAAATACACCCGAGGATCTGCGTGTAGTCACAGATATTTTCGACAATGATATTACAGTATATCTCCCCGTGAACACTAAAAAGACCTATTAGTTGCTATCATGACACTGAAGAAACTACATGAAAATAGACATCTGTTTTCAGTTCTAAGCACTTCAAAACCCTCGCTTAGGAAAGCCATACTCAAACATGGTATTGACAATGATTTCATTAATCTAATATCTGAACTTTGTTTAAATTTGGCCGAGGGTTATGTTCAACTGCCAGAAGTAGTTAAGCAGCGGGCAAAGCAACATCGTTCCATTGTACATACATTGGCTTCTAAAAACAAAGGAAAGAATTTTAAAAAGAAACGACTTCTTCAGGCGGGCGGTAGCTTTTTCACACTTTTACTGCCAATAATTGCAGGACTTGTAAACAGTTTTCTCTAGTGAGAATGGCAAAACCCTATAAATTGACTCCAATAGAACTCGCTCTCTCACCCGTGGAACACTTTGAGAACAATCTGAGTAAATTCCTTGACAACGAGAATATTGAGGATGATAAAAAACTGCTTTTACTTCAAGATGCACTTCGCCGAGTGGACAAACATAAGCCCTATCAGTCGAAGGCCACTGCTGCTGCTATTGATCACAAAAAAGAATCATCTCCTCAGGATTCTGCTGGAACACAATTAAAGAAGGACGAATTGGATTCAATTGTATGGAAAATTGGAAATCTAAAGCCCCACTCATATCGTGAACAAAGTAAACGACTCCTAGCCTATCTCATGGAAAGTGTTCAAGATCATATTCAAGTTGAGAGCAATGGGAAAGAGATTATAATTCAGGGCAAGAGCTATAATCTGCTTGATTTAATCTATGATATGGTAACAAATCGTAAAGGACTATTATCATTTGACGCTCATCTATACAATTTTCTAAATACATTAAATTTCCCCAAAAGTCTTATTAGCAATAGACAAATTCTAAAAAATTAAATTAACATGCATCATTGTCAACACCATTAAAATATGAACATGAAGAAGAAGAAGAAGATTTTAAATCAATTTTGGAAAATACTAGCACACCACTGATAGCTAGACAAAAGCGAAGACGTATCAAGTCAACGTCACCACCACCACCACCACCACCAACCACCAGTATACAAAAGGGTAGCGGACGTCACACAACGTGTTTACGTTCAAAACGGTTGAAGTTCTGAAAGGTGTTTATGAAAATATTGGTGAGGTGGGGAGTTTAAGTTCCCCCACCACTCTTTCCAAGGTCACTGGTGTTCACACTAAAAGTGTACAAGACTATCTACAAAATGAATCAAGTTACACTCTGCATAGAAATCATAGACTTCGTGCTAATCAATATCAAAAAACTAAAGCCTTTTTCCCATTGCATATAATGCAAGCAGATCTCCTAACTCTAGATGAGATTCAAAGACGTCACAATACACCGTACAAGTACATTCTACTTGCAATCAGTGTTTTTAGTCGCTATGCATATGCATTTCCATTGCGCTCGAACAGAGGCGTTGAAGTTGCTCAGGCCATTGAAAGTGTTCTCGAACGGGATTCATATAAAAAAATTCAAACGGATCGTGGTAGTGAATTTGTTAATCTCCATGTTGCAAAAGTACTAGTTAAATATAGTACACTGCTCTATCATAGTCATAGTCCTATAAAGGCTGCATTGGCCGAACGAATGATAAGAACTATTCGACTTTTAATTTCAAGATATTGTATATTGAAAAATACATCGGCTTTTATTCGTGATTTAGATAAAATCATGTTGATTTATAATCAACGACCTCATCGATCACTGTCCAACTCAACCCAACGGAAGTTCATCATTCTGATCATGTTACAATTGACACCTTTCTTAAACAATATTCCAATTAAACGATTGTCAAGAAGAAAAATAAATTGAATGTTGGTGACAATGTTCGAATTAATAGGACAACTAATGTTTATGAAAAGGGGAATTACTTGTGGTCCACCGAACTTTTTAAAGTGGCAAAAATCCTAGACACTAAACCCATAACTTATCGTTTGCGCGATACCAAAGATGAAGAGATTCTCGGCGGCTTTTATGACTATGAACTACAAAAGGTTAAAAATAATAGTGAAATCTATCAAATTGAAAAGATATTAAAGACTCGAACTCGCAGGGGTAGGAAACAGTTACTTGTTCGGTGGCTAGGATACAACTCTGATTTTGATTCTTGGATCGGTGTTGAAGAAATTGACAATGCCCAATGATTTCTATGTAACTTTTTTGTCCAATGTTTCCGATCATCTCTACAACGACTTGAATACGACAAGTGATTTTTGGACAAAACTCTCCCCCGCCATCAAATTTGACGGTGCGTATGAAGTGGCTCTTGTCAACTGTATTCTCAAAATACCTATGACATCCTGAGAAAGGATCGTGTGTATGATATAAAAGCTATACCATTCGATTGGACACTCTTTGTCGACTATGAATGGGTTGAAGCACTTAAATCTAGCGAATATCCAAATGCCAAATTGAAATATATTGAATACGATAATATGACAGATTTGTGTCGTACAATCAATAGAAAAATCTCATATCGTAGGAATGGTAAATTCCATTTCAATTATTCATTGGAACATGATAGGATTTACATTACCTCACCTGTTGACACTGAAATAATTGTTCTCAATGATAATCTGAGAGACGTTCTTGGCTTTAAACAGAATACGATCAATGGGAAAAATGCTGGCGCCGTTTACGGGATGGATCAAGTTATTTTTGCTGATTATCCACCTGGTTTCGCCTCGGACTCTTGCATATTTCTCTATGCATCCTTTGTGAAAACATCGAGAGTCGGTAATTCAAATGTCGCCCTCCTACGTATTCTTGAACAAAAAACAACTCATGAACTTGTTCATCACTATAATATAAAGCATCTCCAGTATGTTCCTGTAAACACTTCGTATTTGGAACTCTGTCAGTTAACACTAAGAAGTGAATTGGGTGATACTCTAGCAATAACAAAAGGCTTAGCAGTGATTACATGTCATTTTCGACCCATTGTCGGCGACAGCACAATCACCTAAAATGAACAATAGAAGAAATCCATTTGTCTGCCCAGATATCGATTGCTATGTTGGTGCTTTGAGTCCACATCAAATAGGCAATGGATTGGACTACTACAAGGGTCGTACTACAATGTCTGGCTATGGTCTTGGTAGCTGGTTTGCTGGGCTATTTCGTTCTCCACTACCCCTTGCCAGAAAATATCTTGTGCCTGCTGCATCAAATTTTGCTGCCTCCACACTACACGACTGGGGGTCGGGCAAGAATTTCAGGGAGAGTGTTGAGGAAAATATTAGATCTTCAGCAAGAGCCGTTGGTGAGCAATTAAAATCTCGACAAAATGGGGAGGGATTGAAAAGGATGCGTGCACGTCATTCACTCATCAGTCTCCACCCAGGCGGGAAGCGAAGGACATCAACAAGGACTTTGAGGAAGAAAACAAGGAAAACCAATAAGCAGAAGAAGAAGAAGAAAAAGATTGTTAGATCAAAGAAGGATTTCTTCTCTTAAGATGACTTATCTCCCCCACAAGGAAGCATATCCATCAATTAGTTCCTCATTGAATCTATTCAATGCTGAAAATGTTGATGTCAGTGTCAAGTATGGTTACTATGAACAATTTCATCCGCAACAACCCCTCTCGGAAAATATACACTTTCAAATATTTTCCAATGAAGACTATTTCATTGATTTGTCATCAACATTTATTGATTTAAATGTTGCGGTGAAGAAAAAGTCAGATAATACAACTCCAAATGCTGCTGACGGTATCTCCTACGAAAACTGTATTCTACACAACCTATTCAAACAAATTAATGTATTTATTAATGGAACATTGGTGAGCACTAGCAATAATTTATCAAACCATGCAAGCTACATACAATTTATGATGATGAAACCAAAGGCATACAAGGAGTTGAGAGGACAATCATTGGGCTATGAATATCGATCAGGTGTTGATACTGATGGTGAGTTGACTACTGCAGTGACCCAAGAGTATCATCTGGTTGGAAAATTAAATCATAAGATATTCAATATATCCCAATGGCTACCCCCCAATGTCAAGATTGACATAAAGTTACAGCTGGCCCCATCAAATTTCATTTTGAGAAAAACACTTCCTGCAGCACCCGATGCAATGTCATTTTCACATCGGCAATTCTCCACGTCCAAAAACAACAAGTTATGAGCTCTGTTGCATTGGCAGTGGAAAAGCTAAGAGCCAATGGCAACAACATTAAACTTCTTGTCCCCCATACGATCACCAATCAACGTCACATTGACACCGGCTCTCGTAGCTATAGCGATTCATCATTTATCAATGGAGAAATCCCATCAAAATTGGCTTTGGCCTTTGTGAAGAGTGGCAGTGCTGTTGGATCCTGGACTGAATCCCCCCATGATTTTAATTTTTCGGTCTATCTAGCCTTGTGTGCAAAGTGAATGGTATTCCACTGTACACTCTATCATTTGACCAAAAATCCTATAGAACTCTGTACGAGTTGACCATGCAATCCCTAGATCATGACTCTCAACTATTTGAAAATGGAATAACCGACTCAATGTTTTCAAAAAATCATGGGGTAATTGTTTTGGACTTGTCGGGGACTCAGGATATGAGCATAGTACGAACAGGGAATGTACGTTAAGAGTGCACATTTGCCGATGCTCTGACTGAGAGTATCACGCTAATATCACTGAGTCAATTTGAAACCTATTGGGAAATCACACCCAACGGCAGTGTTCTACTAGACCTAGCACCATGAACACAAATCAAATAATCAACGTATTTAGTATGGATCCATACATGTCCCAGCACAAGTCCTTTTGCATACCTTCGGACTTCATTGAAAAAATTCAA
Organism: Artemia sinica; assembly: GCA_027921565.1. Classification (NCBI taxonomy): domain Eukaryota; kingdom Metazoa; phylum Arthropoda; class Branchiopoda; order Anostraca; family Artemiidae; genus Artemia; species Artemia sinica. Next base: position 7,966,729 of record CM051258.1, on the reverse strand, counting down.
AGTGTTTAACAATACCCTAAGCATTGTTAATAGCAGTCCATCGACTTTGAAGACCAGCCATTGGCTATGCATCTTTTAAACAGCGAAGAATATTGAATTTTTTGATCCTCTTGGCCTATCGTATAAATTCTACACTCCATACATCAGCAATTTTATTGAAAGCAGTGGGAAAACCATTATTCAAAATCAACGAAGAGTACAGGATTTAACGACTAAGACATGTGGCTTTCATGCACTACTCTTTTTCATGTTCAGATGTCGTGGCTACACCTACAAACAGTTTCTCAACATCTACGTTGACTTACCTCGATTGAACGACTTTCTAGTGGAAAATATACTTACAAGCGTATTTAATATTGATTTTAGTGCCCTACGAATAAAATGTTCTAAAAATGTATGTGAAATGGTTTATTAATAAAAATTTATATACATTATAAAACGATTTTTCTACTCTTTAGATTTCATCTTCTACTAGGTATAGGTATTTGTCGACAACAACTAGTGCAGGTAGATTATCTGAATTCACAGTGTACTGGTCCTGATGTAGTGCAATGTCAGGGTCACATTTTCTACAGTAGAGTGTAACTTCACTCTTGTCATATCTCTTTGTATAGTCAATGATACTATTCTCATTCATTCTATAGAATTCACATGTTTCAATTTGTCTATTTGAAACAATTTCACAAACAGTGTCCTCAAGCGGCGAATCACATTCCGTCACAGCCAAATAAAAATCAGTGGGTTTATAATCATAGTAGTCATTGTCTTAACAACGATGACGTAGAAACCATATTCTTTTGTTGTTCCAACAGTTTAATCGCTGACCCGGTTCCTCCTCCCAGAACAATCTAAAACCACGACGATACCAATCTCGTAGCAATAATGTTAAAATCACGCTTAGGATTCTTTCCAATCATACCGGGATATGTATTCTCCCACTGATTACATTTATCATAGTGACAATTGGAGCATAGGTGGCCTCTAGGATGAGAGTCACACACCTCTTCAAGACAGGAATTACAACCTTTAATTTGTACAGCATATCCTTTATGCAATTTACACGGGTTGCATAATCTACACTTTTCATCATACTCGTCAATCATTGTGCAATTCTCACATGATGAGCAGCTGCCCAGTGTTTACATACATAGCGGACATGTATGGAACATTTTTTCATGTGTTGACACTCTCACTGCCACAATGAAACTGAGCTAGCAACAACAAAAAATTGTCTGAGAGAGAGAGAGAGAGGAGTAGTTACCTCCGTTGTCTCTGATTGGCTCCCTAAAAAACAGGTGTCAGCTCGAAAAAAACACTCTGGTTGAAAAAACTTAGAGTTGAAACAAACTTGTGGGGGGAATCCCCGTTTTAGCCCAAAATCCTGTCTGGTTGGCCCAGAAACCTGTCTAGTTGGCCCAGAAACCTGTCTGGTAGGTTTTGTATAATTCCATATGCAATTGACAACAATAGCAATAATCAGTCTGGTAATCTGCCATGGAAAGGTGCCATGGACCGTAAAGGCCCTGAAACTTAGAGTTGGCCCAGAAACCTGTCTGGTTGGCCCAGAAACCTGTCTGGTTGGCCAAGAAACCTGTCTGGTAGGTTTTGTATAATTCCATATGCAATTGACAACAATAGCAATAATCAGTCTGGTAATCTGCCATGGAAAGGTGCCATGGAACGTAAAGTGGGCAAATAACACAGGATGGAACATAACCTACGCAAATAACATGGGAATTGCTAAACAGGCTGCAGAAATGGAATGTACTACTCTACTCAAGTATGTGTCAAATAAGAGAGTCATGCATACTCCTGTCATTTACCCGTGCCCCAGCCATTTAAACATTTGCCTCTCAAATACTTGGACTATCTGTCTTGGCTTTTCTCTGTCTACAATTGGCCATGTCTTGATGCAACCTATGCAACCTACTGCAAAATCCTTGATAACTTTAATTCAAATCAAAAATGATTTGAGGGCAATCATCCCTCCTGCTTAGCTCTCAATTTTCCAGACACTTACATTCAGAACCTTAAGACTGCCATTTGGTTCAGCATACCTGTATGATCTAGCAACTATATCTCTAGGGTTATTGGGTAGGTAAACCCCCCTCAGTTGTATTGGGTAGGTAAACCAAAGAAATGGATGTTAATGCATTTATTAACCGTAGCTCAAACTTGTAAATTTCGGTGTTTGTAGACATTGGGAAAACAATTGATTTTATCATAATCTGACGGATTCACGCTTGCCTCTTTGATATCTCAGCACTTTTTCACCGGGATGCTTCAGTTCAGATTCTGCTGACCTAGACCCATTTCTTACAATCCTCATGCTAAAATCTTGCCTTTTCCAAGACTAAAGTAATTTATTTTTCCTATAAAAACCATTAGAAAGGAACAACTAGGTCAGTGTGAATACAATTAAATCGTCCTTACAAGTATAGTAGATTTTAAAAACTATTAGAGAAAACATTGCATAAGATAGTAATGAGTGAAATTGACACTTCAAAAGAAAAAAAAAACTATTTATTCTCGGCGCACCAAGCAAATGATAAAAAAAAAAACAGAACTATCGACTCTGTTTTAGTGAATTACAATGCAAGAGATACAATTTACGTTTTTATTTTTTTTTATTTTTTTTTACGAAATACGAGTAACAAGAAAAAATATTTAACTAAAATAACCTACAAAGGAAACCACTACATCATTCCCTCGAAACAAGTTCAGGCCACCCTGGCCACCTCTGTATTAATTGCTTAAGTGTACACTTACAATTACATAGGTATCTCGATTTTCATTGATTATTATCGATTATTTATCGATTATTATTGATTTATTATTATTTATTATATTTATTATATTGATCGATTATTATTGAGCCAGGGGACTTACGGATCTCAGTTCCAAATTGATCACTGACAATTTTTTTTTTTTTTTTTTTAGCATATTTCTGGACCGCTGAAAGTATTCCCTCTCAACAAAACTTGTGTTCTTACTCGTATTTGGCAAGGAATGACTCCTGAGAATGTTTAGCCAGCTAGAGCCCTAAGATTAAACAACCCCCTCCTCCTTTTTAACCATAAATCTATTTTTAAACCACTGGCAACTGGTTTGATTTATGACCCTTTCTTCATGGGTCCTGGGGTAAATGTGGTGAGGCTCAAAATATCCCCAGAGGTATATTTATTGCACTTTCAAGCATTTTGAACGAAACATTTTGCGATTTCCAATTTTGGTCATCATAATAATCCTGGTCATCTAGAAAATTGTGTCTGATATCAGGAAGGGGGTTAATGAGGATTTGGGTTGCGAAATAAGATGCAGGAGGGGGCTAGATGTCTTTATATTACTTTCAACTGTTAAAAAGAACCCTAGAACTTTCAATTTTCAGTAAAATTGACCCCCACCTAAGTATTCGTTATCATCCTTTCCAAACGAAGTGGCTTTTTGGTGCCTTCCCAAGCCTTTCCTGTGGTGCCTATCCAAACAAAGTGACTTGCCTTCCCAAGGCAAGAACATAATTTGCACTTTACTGAAAAAAATATGAATGTTTTTAATTTTATGTCTTTAATAAATCAAATAACATTAACATTCTGAGTAGTAAATATCAGTATATGTATATTAAACTGACAATGCACATTCATTTGTATTTTTTTCAGTAAAGTGCAAATTATGTTCTGGCCCTGGGAAGGCATAGGGGTTTTGAGCCCAACTTATGTTAATTTCTGCTTATTTTGAATTTGAGTCGGTTATTTATTGTAATTTCTGTTCGTTTTGATTTCATTTATTTATCGATGCTGATTTTTGGTTAGTTTCACGCTTGGTAGATTATTTGATTTTATTTTTGCTCAATTTCTGTTTAATGGAGTTTTTTACTTTTCTTTGAAAAACTTATTTTGTGGGAAAAGGTTTTTAATTAATTTCTGTTCGTTTTATATTGACATAGTCTTTTCAGAGAAAAAGAAAATAATACTTTAAATCTGTTTGTTTTTTTAAGAATTTATAGTTTGTCCTGCTATTAGTACGCTGGAGAAAAATTATCAGCAATTTTTAACAACATACACCCTCTTAGAAATCTGGACACAAATAGTAGTGTTTAATTTAGTTTCATACCTCCTCTAGTTGACCTGAAATGGAAAACTTGACACCATTCGCAAAAAAATATGTTTACTATCTTTGATACCTTGGATACACTTTACGCTATTTTGATTTGGTTAGATTTTAAGAGCAGAAGCAGCCCCGAAAGTTTGAACATAATACCCTCAGTCGTTCTTGGGATACTCCTGAGATGCCTTATTGGGAATTAGCATTAAAACAGTGCATTTTGATTTAGTCTTATGGCAGCATTTAGTTTTTAAACACAAAATCAAATGGGAGGGTGGGCGTTGGAGGGGGTTTAGTTTCCCTCCAATCACTTTCGACTATTAAAAAGGGCATCAGCCGTTTCTATTTTCAATTGAATGAGCCCTTTTCGAAGTTCCTACGACAACTCTGTCGATACAAAGTGCCCAGTCTAAACAAAAACAACAACAAAAAAATAATACATTATACCCACATCAATCTTTACAATAAAAATGCCAAGCCTTCCAATCACTTTCGACTATTAAAAAGGGCACTAGGCCTTTCTCAAAATTTTGATCTGATTCATTTAGGGCGTGGAGGAGGGGGGGCTAGTTGCCTTCCGATCTCTTTTGACTCTTAAAGAGTGAACAAGAACTTTCAATTTCAAATCAAATGAGGCCTCTCCAAAGTTTATAAGAGCATCTCTTCCATAAGAAATATTTATGCCCCTAGAGCATAACTCATAACGCGTGCCTCCGGGCTCTGGCGAGTTCTGTCGACACAGAAATTTTTCTTATCTGACCTTTGAACTATTTTTAATGAAATGGCTATTATAAAAAAATTATCGGATGGGCTTGGGGAAAAAGGGTGTGTGGGGGGCTAGTAGCCCTCGGATATCTTTTGAAAATTGAACTAGAACTTTCAATTTCCAGACAAATGAGCCCCCTCTGAAGTTTTTACGAGCATCCCTTTCATAATAACCATACATGCCCTTAGGGCATAACTTAGAACGCCTTCCCCTGTGCCCTGGGGTGTTCTATTGACACAGGATTTTTTCTTATCCGACCTTTGAACTATTTTTAACAAGATATCTATCTCAAATTTTTCATCAGATGGGTTTTGAAAAAGAAGGCGTGGGGGGGCTAGCTGCCCTCGGATCTCTTTGGACTATTAAAAAGTGAGCTCGAACTTTCAATATAAAATCAAATGAGCCCTCTCTGAAGTTTATACGAGCATCCCTTTCGTATGAACAATATATGCCCCAGGGCATAACTTACAACGCCTGCCCCCGGGCCCTGGGGGGTTGTGACAACACCTGAGTTTTTGTTATCAGACTTTTGAGAAATTTTTAACTTAATGGCCATCTCAAAATTTTTATTGGGTGTATTTCTGGAATAAGGGGTGTGGGGGGTTAGTTGCCCTCCAATCTCTTTTGACTCTAAAAAAAACTTAACTAGAACTTTCAATTTCCAATCAAATGAGCCATCTCTGAATTTTTTACGAGCATCCCTTCAATAAGAACCATATATTCCCCCAGGGCATAACTTACAACACCTGCCCTCAGGCCCTGGGGGGCTGTGTTGGCCCCTGACTTTAAGTTATATGGTCATTGAACTATTTTAAAAAAGCTATCTCAATGTTCTTATCGGATGGGTTTGAGGAAAAAAGGGCGTGGAAGGGGGGCTAGGTGCCCTCCAATCTCTTTTGACTCATGAAAAATGAACTAGAACTTTCAATTTCCAATCAAATGAGCCATCTCTGAATTTTTTACGAGCATCCCTTCAATAAGAACCATATATTCCCCCAGGGCATAACTTACAACACCTGCCCTCAGGCCCTGGGGGGCTGTGTTGGCCCCTGACTTTAAGTTATATGGTCATTGAACTATTTTAAAAAAGCTATCTCAATGTTCTTATCGGATGGGTTTGAGGAAAAAAGGCCGTGGAAGGGGGGCTAGGTGCCCTCCAATCTCTTTTGACTCATGAAAAGTGAACTAGAACTTTCAATTTCCAATCACATGCTCCCTCTTTGAAGTTAACACGAGCATCCTTTGCATAAGACACATACATGCCCCCAGGGCATAACTTACAACGCCTGCCCCCAGGCCCTGGTGGGTTGTGTTGACACCGAAATTTTTGTTTTATGATCTTTGAACTATTTTCAACAAAATAGCTATTTTGAAATTTTTATTGGATGCATTTGGGAAAAAGGGTTTGGGGGGGGGGGGGCAGGTTACCCTCTAATATCTTTTGACGTTTAAAAAGTGAACTAGAACTTTCAATTTCCAATTAAATGAGCCCTCTCTGAAGTTTATACGAGCATTCCTTCCATAAGAACCATATATGCCCCCAGGGCATAACTTATAACCTTTGCCCCTGAATAATGTGGGGGAGTGTCCTGCTCAAACATATAGTTTTCAGAACTTTCAACTACGTTTGACAAAATGGCTATAACAAAATTTTTATTGGATGTGTTTGGGGAAATGGTGGGCGTGGAAGGGGTGTCAGTTGCCTTAGAATCACTTTTGACTATTAAAAAGGGAACTAGCCATTTAAATTTCCAATCGAATAAGCCCTTTCTGAAGTTTCTACGACAACGTTGTCTATACAAAACCTTATATTCCCACAGGGCATAACTCACAACCCTTGCCCTGAGGGCTGTGGGGGACTTGTCATTCTCAAATGCCTAATTTCCAGAACTTAAAACTACGTTTAATAAAATGGCTGTCTAAAAATTTTGATTGGATGTGTTTGGGGAAAAGGTGGGCGTGAGAGGGGGGTTAGTTGCCCTCAAATCACTTTCAACTATTAAAAATGGCACTAGCCTTTTGAATTTCCAATCGAATGAACTTTTTTGAAGTTTCTACGACAACACCTTCTATAAAAACCTTATATGCCCCCAGGGTATAACTTAAAACCCTTGCCTTGAGGGTTGTGCTGGAGTTTCCTCCTCAAAAACGTATTTTCTATCTGAAAATCAACTACGCTGAACAAATGGCTATCTCATAGTTGCCCTCCAATCACTCTTGACCCTTAAAAAGGGCACTAGAACTCTCGATTTCCATTCGAATAAGCCCCCTTTGAAGTTTCTAAGACGACCCCTTCCATATGAAGTGCCTCTTGGAAAAAAATAAATAAATAATAATAATAATACATTGGAGCCGTATGGTCTTACTATAGGCAACACTATAGTGTTGCCTCTGATAACGCAGATGCGCCCTTATTACAAACTGGATGCCCAAATTATAATTTTACTTAGTTCGAAATCTCCCTTAAAATACTAAAAAAAATTCCATTTAAAACCCTTAAGTGTTCTTGACATATTGCAGATACGCTATTTTGACCACTTGGATGAACATAGAGTGTTTTGATTTAGTTCAACACCCCTACCTTCTCAACCCACCCATAAAGTTTCATCTTAATGTCCCTTAGCCGTTCCTAAGACATTGGAGATAAGCACTTTTGACAAGCTGAATGCATAGGTTTTGTTCACTTGCCCGGCAGACTCCTCGATACAAAAAATGAAAAAGAACAACCGTCCATGAAAGTTTCAACTTAATAAACATAACGGTACCTAAGATATTGAAGATATACCCTTTGGACAACCTTGATGCATAATAACATGCCATTGAAGTTTCAACACAATCTCCTTAGCCGTTCCTGTAATTTTATATATATCTGTTTTGACAATATGGATGGACACAGTATATTTTGATTTAGTCAAAATACCCCTCAACAGGCCCAGAAATTTTCATCTTAATACATTTCACCATGCCTAAGATATTGCAGATATACAGATTTGAAAGTCTGTATGCACATAGTTTCTTTTGATTTAGTTCAGCATCCCCTCCTCTAAATTGAACTTGAAATTTTTCAACTTAATACCTTAGCCAATCCTTAGATATTATAGAAACGTCCTTTTCACAACCAGGGTGCAAATAATGAATTTTTATTTTTATTTAGTTAAACATCCCTCTCAACATGCCTTCGAATCTTTAACTTGTCCTTAGCCGTTCAGGAGACATTGCTGATACCTCTTTTGATAACCTGGTGGCAAACAGTAGGTTCGATTTAGTTCTATTCCCCTTTAAATATTCCCTGAAGGTTTTACCTTAATGCCTTTATATTCGAAGGACACCCAAAATCAAACCACCCCCCCATTCCAAAAATAAAAACCTATATATAAACATTGAATAGTAGTGCTACTACTACTAGCAACTCAGTGCAGCACCAAACAGCCGGATGCCAACACACCTACTCACACTCCTCCTCTATCCCAATCTATTCAAATAAATCCATACAAAAACGAATGGAGTAATTCTGTCAAAATTCTGTGGGGAAGGGGGGGGGTCAAAGCTGGAGCCAATTTGCCCACATCAAGTGAAAATGACAGAGAAAATTGAAAAACGAGCCATATAGTAATGAAAAAGGCAAAGATTTACTAAAGAAAACTGACATTTTTCAGTGTATTCTTGAATAATGCAGGCTTATCTCAGTTTTGACAACATTTTTGGAGAAACTATATTTCAGCAGGGGAGGAAACTGTTGTCCAGGAAAAACTAAGGTCTGGGAAGGGCAGTTGCCCCCTCTGCCACATAGCAAATTACACCCAGACCCCAGCTCCATGTCACTTAGTGGTTGGAAAAGTTTAGACATGTGTTTGTGGAACTACTCAAAGTTGTATATTAAAAGAACGATTAGTTATTATTATACTTACTTATTTAAATTATTTACTTGACAATTCCACTGCAATATCCTTTCCATAAGTAAGATTGTGCATCCTAAGAAGAAGAAAGAGAAATGACAACTGTTCTGTAGGAGATTTTGGGTAATTCTTCCCAAAATTTTTGAAATGAAAACAATCTTAGTTTATAATACCATTTATCGTACATACACGAGAAATTATCTTTTTTTGAAATTTCGATTCAATTCTAAGCAACGAGTGGTTTTTCCACATAGGTACAGGTGAAATAACTCCCTAAGACTAAAGGCACATTTCTGTCGAGCAAGCAAATTTTTCCACCAGCATGACGATATGCAAACCTGTCCGCTTGGTTGGCCTTTTTTGTCGAAGCTACTCGCCAAGAGCTACTTTCTTAAGTGCTACTAAATTTAATGTTTTGAAACAAAGAATCAAAAATCTATTTCTTCTGTTTGGTCTTTTTTACAAAAAAAATGGAAAAGAAGCAACACAACTTTTGATTTTACTTTCCACTCTAAACTTATTATTTCATTCAATTCTTGTACGGCTTCTTCGTTCCGCTCCTTAATAAGGGTTGAAGTGTCTTATCTTCCCTAGATTAGAGGTAATATATTAGAAATTGGAGGTAAGATATACTAGATTAGAAATTATATAAAAAGAATAAGTTTTCAACTGAAACTAAGGAGCAACATTAAAACATAAAACGAATAGAAATTGTTCCGTATAAATAAAAAAGAATATGGCAGTGTTGTTTCTAAATTAAATTTTAATCAAAAATGAGCAAAGATTAATTCTAAAAGACAAAGTCTTCCGAGGGCAGTAAAGAGCGTTTGAGTTTTGGCACGGGAAATGTAAACCATTTAAGGATACTTTTAACATTATAAAAGTAAATCATTTTTAGATTGTTGCTTTATTTTTTTCGTTTAACTTGCCATCACTTCTGCACAATGAGCTCAGTTCAATGATTGACTACCGTTTTGAATCTGAAAAGGACCTTTCATAATTTTTTTGTAGACAAGAGTTCAAAGTGAAGCAATCTTATTAGTATTAAGACTACAGACTCGCTTTCGAATTTGTATCATACCTTGAAATTCTCCGTTTTTTAAAGAGAAATAATTGGATTTCCTGAGATCATATTATGGTTGATATGTTCTTCATTTCGAGTAATACAAGGTGAAACCAAAATGTTACCTTTTAAATAAATCCATTATTTTGTATGCTGTTTAATGAATTTAAGCATATCATTTTTATGCCTATATTTTTAAGATAGTTTTAATAGTATACCGAAAGTTACTGATATCACAGCTCCTGTAAGACTATGAGAAAAGTTATAGATTAGTTTGTTGTTTTCAGGCTACGTATTTATTTTTGACTCCTAAATTAATATGCCAGTTTTTATACTTGGCTTTTGTGTTTTCAGTAAAGCCCTAGTTTTTTGTAATCCTACAAACATAGGGAAATATCACTAGTTGATTTATTTCCACTAGTTTTATTGATATATGTTAGATAGGCTTGGAAGTGATAATTTTTGTTTGTTTTAAGTTTCAATTTCGCTCTTTACTTCCCTCAGAAAAACTTTGTTTTTTTAAATGAATAGCCTATCTTAGAGACACTCTTGATGGTTACTGAAAAGACAAGATCACCAGCGCCGCTTTACCTAGGATGACTGACCACCAAAGTATAATTACCTACGGAACAAGTACTGACAAAACTCTCCAAAAGTGACCCCGCGTACCTCAGCGCCTCTAGACGCAAAGTGCTGTACTACTTAATCGCCCCGAGCCAAAATACCAAGTCACCGGGATGAATTGTGTAGCTAGGGGTTTTAGTTGCCAGGTTCGCATAGGTATACAAAGGGTCACTTTCTTTGTGTGGAGAGGATAGGTTTTGGCAGTACTTGTTCCGTAGGTGATTATACTTTGCTGACCACCCACTTTTGATTGGCAAAATTACAAGTAACCAATAATATTCTCAGGACCATGTAGTTTAGATGAGTGGGGAAGACCTCATCGAGATAGATAGAATAGATTAGATTCAATCGAGTTTTATGAATATTAATAGAAATAAATAAACATAAATTATACTTCTCGAATCAAAAACGCACGTTGAGTCCCTTAAACTTAACAATAAATGTCAATGTGTGGATGTGAACTTGTTGTACATAAGCCCCCTCCCTTGTGTTAGAAGACACAGCCAAAAGAGAACATGACTTCACTGAAAAAGACACTTTGCTTAACAGGTTGTTTTTCAAAAATATACGGTCTACAAAACTCGAAAAATCATCGTAGAGAAACGCCTTTGTTGCCATATATGCCAGTCAGTACGGGTGACTTACCGTCAAGGAAAGACTTCAGATTAGCTTAAAACGTCCAACCAGAACTTCCGTACCCGCAGAGTCAACCCTAGGCTCTCTTTCCTCTAAGATTTTTTCTTTTTTATACCAACACTATCGAGAGTCATGAATAAGTAAAATTAAAGTACATTATGCAATATTCCTTAGCAAGAAGCTCGATCAACTTCTGTTGCTCAGCCACAAGGCAGTCTAATGCAGAACATTCTCGTCAAACTTCATTTCAATTTGCTTACAGCCACTAGTTGAACCCATTGTTATTGGGAGGTAAGGTTATTCTCTTTCTTATAAAATCACAAAAATTGGGTGTTTCCTCTCCTTGAAACAATTATTCATACTTTTTCTGCTAACAGTTTTTACCAGTATACTCGATGTCATAAATATTTTGAGATTTTCGTAAGTTCTATAGCTTACTTGATTCTTTCAAAATGTGTTTTCACTTACCTTTATTTTTTAAAGAATTATTTCTGTTTTTGAATAGACATCAGTTGCTCTTTTATCGCTATTATACTGTGAACAGCTTCATTCACAACTAGAAATTAGAAATTAATAAATTACCTTTTTCAATGACATTTAGCTTTCACATGATCACAGAGTATTCCATTTCCATACGAGATTTCATTTAGCAACGTGATTTTTACGCTATACACGTTGCCAAGAGCTGGAAATCCTAACAAGAGGCGGCATTTCAAATAAAGGCAGATTACTTCTTTTGAAGGTACTGGTGTCATGGAAACCGATACCAGTAACCTAGGGAAATCCTTTCAATCCGTATTTTCTTTGACACTTTCCAAGATAAAACTTAGTATTATGAGTTTTTGTTATGCCCGAAAAACAAAGCAATGTTATGCTTTGCGACCATAGAGCAAAGCAGAATTGCAAAAAGAATTTACCAAGGCCGTACCCAGAGGGGGGGCTAGGAGGGTTTGAACCCCCCCCCACCCTCGAATTGTTTGTTTGACACATAAAAACGTAACAAATTTTGATATAAACAAATTTTGTATGCGCTTTGGAGGGTTTTTGTGTTACCCCCCCCCCCCCCCTCCCCGAAATAGAATCTTTCAGTCGTTTTTATTCGATGTGAAAACTGCAGCAGCGATAGTGGGTGAAACACAGCGACTTGCTTCGTATAAATTTTTCACTATTAGCTGCGTGATATGGGTCTTTCTTCCAGTTGTATATCATGTTGTGTAGCACAAAATAGTTACGTCGTTATACAGATGAATACTTATCACATTGCTACCAAATTAAATAATAATTTATTCTCGAAAAAAATTATTACCATGGACACAAAAAAAAACAAGATTTTTTGAGATATCCAGACGGAAAAGTACGGATTTATTGGAAATAATGACAAATGGACAGTTACTTCATGTAGAGATGTAATTAAATGCAAGAATTTAGAATATTGAGTGACACTTTTCTTCAAAACATAAACATGTGATTGAAACGAAAAATGATTAAAACACACTTAAATGTCTATGAAATTTCAAAACAAAATAAATTGATATGGAGTTTTGTCACCAGGTGCAATCACGCTTTGCTGCTGCTACCTACCCGCTTTGCTGCTTATCTACCCGCTTTGCTGCTGCTGCTCTTAGCACTGATCCAAACGTGATACGTGAAACCATCCCAGAGCTTGAGTTTTTGTCAAACGGATTGATACATTTTCCCGATCTATTTTAAAAAGGTATTCAAACAGTTCGTGGTAACGAACTGTAAGTAAGGGCTCAATCCATTTTTAAGTAAGCGACCCGGCTCAATGGTAACCAAAACTCTAAAAAACGGAATTTTGATACCAATAGATACATCAAAAGAATCAGATTTTAATTTTTATTTCAAATATATAAGTTTCATCAAGTTTAATCTTACCTATCAAAAGTTATGCGCCTGAGAAAATTTGGCGGATTTTCGAAAAAAAGGGGGGAAGACCCCCTAAAAATTATAGAAACTTAATGAAAATCACACCATCATATTCAGCGTATCAGAGAACCCTACTGTAGAGGTTTTAAGCTCCTATCTACAAAAATGTGGAATTTTCCATTTTTTGCCAGAAGAAAGATCACGGATGCGTGTTTAGTTGTTTTTTTGTTTTTTTTTTTGTTTTTTTTTTCTTTCCAAAGGGGTGATAGTATCCACCCAGTGGTCCCAGAATATCGTGGGAGGGCTCATTGGAACGGAAATTAAAAGTTATAGTGCCCTTTTTAAGTGACCAAAAAATGGAGGGCAACTAGGCCCCCTCCCTCGCTCATTTTTTTCCCAAAGTCACCCGATCAAAATTTTGAGACAGCCATTTTGTTCAGCATGGTCGAAAATATTATAACTATGTCTTTTAGGATGACTTAATCCCTCGAAGCCCCCAGGGAGAGGGCTGAAAGTTATGAACTTTACCCAATGTTAACATATAGTATTGGTTATTGGGAAGTATACAGACGTTTTCAGGGGGACTTTTTTCTGGTAGTGGGGGGTGGGGGTGGGTAGGGGGTTATATGGGAGGATCTTTTCATGAAGGAAGTTTTCATGGGGGAAGGGATATTGCTATGAAGGGGGCGCCAGATTTCCCATCATTATTTTTAAAAAAAATCAGAAATTAAATATAAAAAACAAGTTTTTGAACTGAAAGTAAGGAGCAACATCAAAACTTAAAACGAACAAAAAAATATTAGCTATATGATTGGGTTCACCTTCTAGTCAACGCCTCGCTCTTTATGCCAAAGATTTTTTAGTACTTTCATAAGAGCTATTTATTCTAATTAACAGCCTTTGTGATTAAGGGGTCGTTTTTAAAGAATTGGAACAAAATTCGAACTTTAGCTTAAAGAGCAAGGTATTGACTAGGGGGAAAACCCCCTAATATACGGATTAAAAATATATGAATATAGAAGTTCGTTACGTAAGTTAATTCGTAAGTTACGTATATTTATTACTAATAAAAACGTTCGTAAATAAAATTCAACAAGTTTCGAGAAAGCCATTTAACCAAATAAAAGTAAAATTAATATGCAAATTTCGTTTTAATTATTCATGCACGGTGAACCAAAATCAAAACCTGCATTAATTAAAAAACGTTCACAAATGAAATAATAAAAAACAAGTTTTTTTTAACTGAAAGTAAGGAACGACGTTAAAACTTAAAACGAACAGAAATTATTCCGCATATGAAAGGGGCTGTCCCCTCCTCAACGCCTCGCTCTTTACGCTAAAGTTTGACTTTCTCACAACTCAATTTTTTTAAACAATAAAATTTTGTTTTAATTGCAAATTTTTTTAATTAACTTTAATGAAATTCACACCATCAGATTCAGCTTATCAACGAACATTATTAAAGAAGCTTCAAACTCCTATCTGCGAAAATGTGGAATTTTGCATTTTTAATTAACTTTAACGAAAATTACACCATCACATTCAGCTTATCAGATAACCCTATTAAAGAAGTTTCACGCTCCTATCTGCAAAAAGGTGGAAATTTGCATTTTTTGCTCGAAGAAAGATCACGATGCGTGCCCTCCAAAAAATGGAGGGCAACTAGGCCCCCTCCCACGCTCATTTTTTTCTCAAAGTCACCCAATTAAAATTTTGAGATAGCCATTTTGTTCAGCATAGTCGAAAATCTAATAAATATGTCTTTTAGGATGACTTAATCCTCCACAGTTCCCAGGGGAAGGGCTGCAAGATATGAACTTTGCCGATTGCTTACATATTGTATTGGTTATTGGGAAGTATACAGACATTTTCAGGAAGGATTTTTTTCTGTTGGGGGGGCTGGAGGAGGGGGGCTACTCGGGAGAATCTTTCCGTGGAGGATGTTTCTTTGGGGTGAGGGAAATTTCTATGAAGGGGGCGCCGAATTTCCAAGCATTATTTAAAAAACGATCAGAAATTAAATTAAAAAAAACAAGTTTTTTCAACTGAAAGTAAGAAGAAACATTAGAACTTAAAACGAACAAAAATTATTACGTATATGAGGGGGTTCTCCCCCAAGTCAATACCTCGCTCTTTACGCTACAGGTTTTTTTAGTGCTTTCAAAAGAGCTATCTATTCTAATTAAACGGTCTTTGTGATTCAGGGGTTTGTGAATTAATTTTTTTTTTAACTTTTAACGTAAAGAGCGTGGTATTGACTAAGGGAAGAACCCTCTCATATACGTAATAAAATATACGTAATAAAAAAAAAACAAGCGATACGGCTCAATAGTAATCGAAACTTTTAAAAACGGAATTTTGATGTCAATAAATGTATCAAAAGAATGGGCTTATAATGCTGATTCTAAATATATAAATTTTATTAAGTTTAGTATTACTCATCAAATGCTACGAGCCTGAGAAAATTTACCTGATTTTTTAAAGAGTGAGGAAACATCCCCTACAAGTAAAAGAATTTTAATGAAAATCCCACCGTTAGATTCAGCGTATCAGAAAACCCTATTACATAGGATTCAAGCTCATATCTGCATAAACCTGCAACTACATCTGTAACGTATTTTTTGCCAGAAGAAAAATATACGAATATTGAAGTTCGTTACATAAGTTAATTTGTAAATTACGTAAGAACCAAATTTAGAGACCAAATTTAGTAAAAGAAGAGTAAAATTTTTATGCAAATTTTGTTTACTTATTCAATGACGGTGAGCCAAAATAAAAGCTGCATTAACTAAAAAACGATCAGAAATTAAATTAAAAAAATCAAGTTTTTTAAACTGACAGTAAGGAGCGACATTAAAACTTAAAACGAACAGAAATTATTCCGTATATGAAAGGGGCTGTCCCCTCCTCAACGCCTCGCTCTTTACGCTAAAGTTTAACTCTATCTCACAACTTTATTTTTTAAAACAATAAAAAACTTTAGCGTAAAGAGCGAGGCGTTGAGGAGGGGACAGCCCCTTTCATATACGGAATAATTTCTGTTCGTTTTAAGTTTTAATGTCACTCCTTACTTTCAGTTTAAAAAACTTGTTTTTTTTTAATTAATAACTGAAAGAATCAAAGATATATTGTTTTCAGCTAAAATGGTTCAGCTCTGAGTTGTTGATTAAATAAAAAAAAACAAGTTTTTTTAAACTGAAAGTAAGGAGCGACATTAAAACTTAAAACGAACAGAAATTATTCCGTATATGAAAGGGGCTGTCCCCTCCTCAACGCTTCGCTCTTTACGCTAAAGTGTTTTACTGTTTTAAAAAATAAAGTTAGGAGACAAAGTCAAACTTTAGCGTAAAGAGCGAAGCGTTGAGGAGGGGACAGCCCCTTTCATATACGGAATAATTTCTGTTCGTTTTAAGTTTTAATGTCGCTCCTTACTGTCAGTTTAAAAAACTTTTTTTTTTAATTTAATTTCTGATCATTTTTTAGTTAATGCAGCTTTTATTTTGGCTCACCGTCATTGAATAAGTAAACAAAATTTGCATAAAAATTTTACTCTTCTTTTACTAAATTTGGTCTCTAAATTTGGTTCTTACATAATTTACAAATTAACTTACGTAATGAACTTCTATATTCGTATATTTTTCTTCTAGCAAAAAATACAAAGTTGCAGATTTTTGCAGATATGAGCTTGAAACCTATGTAATAGGGTTTTCTGATACGCTGAATCTGACGGTGTGATTTTCATTAAAATTCTTTCACTTGTAGGGGATGTTTCCCCCCTTTTTAAAAAATCGGGTAAATTTTCTCAGGCTCGTAGCCTTTGATGAGTAATACTAAACTTAATAAAATTTATATATTTAGAATCAGCATTATAAACCCATTCTTTTGATACATTTATTGACATCAAAATTCCGTAAAGTTTCGATCACTATTGAGCCGTATCGCTTGTTTTTTTTATTGTTTTTTTTATTACGTATATGTTATTACGTATATGAGGGGGTTCTCCCCTTAGTCAGTACCTCGCTCTTTACGTTAAAAGTTAAAAACAAATTTAATTCACAAAGCCCTGAATCACAAAGGCCGTTTAGTTAGAATAGATAGCTCTTTTGAAAGCACTAAAAAAAACTGTAGCGCAAAGAGCGAGGTATTGACTTGGGGGAGAGCCCCCTCATATACGTTTTAATTTCTGTTCGTTTTAAGTTCTAATGTTGCTTCTTATTTTCAGTTGAAAAAAACTTGTTTTTTTTTAATTTAATTTCTGATCGTTTTTTTAAATAATGCTTGGAAATCCGGCGCCCCCTTCATAGAAATGTCCCCTACACCAAATAAACTACCTCCACGGAAAGATTTTTCCGAGTAACCCCTCCTCCAGGCCCATCCTCCAGAAAAAAAATCCTTCCTGAAAATTTCTGTATACTTCCCAATAACCAATAAATAATGCTGGCAAGTCCAGCGCCCCCTTCATGGCAATTTCCCTTCCCCCATGAAAACTTCCTTCATGGACAGATCCTCCAACATAACCCCCGACCCACCCCCCCCCCCCCCCTCACTACCAGAAAAAAACCCTCCTGAAAACGTCTGTATACTTCCCATTAACCAATACTATATGTTAACATTGGGTAAAGTTCATAACTTTTAGCCCTCCCCCCGGGGACTTCGGGGATTAGTTCATCCTAAAAGACATATTTATCATATTTTTGACCATGCTGAACAAAATGGCTACCTCAAAATTTTGATCGGATGACTTTGGGAAAAAAATGAGCGTGGGAGGGGGCCTAGTTGCCCTCCATTTTTTGGTCACTTAAAAAGGCCACTAGAAATTTTAATTTCCGTTCCAGTGAAACCTCCCACGATATTCTAGGACCACTGGGTCGATACGATCACCCCTGGGGAAAAAAACAAACGAAAAAACAAAAAAACAAATAAACACGCATCCGTGATCTTTCTTCTGGCAAAAAATGCAAAATTCCACATTTTTGTAGATAGGAGCTTGAAACCTCTATAGTAGGGTTCTCTGATACGCTAAATATGATGGTGCGATGTTCATTAAGGTTCTATAGCTTTTAGGGGGTCTTTCCCCCTATTTTTGAAAATCAGCCAAATTTTCTCAGGCGCGTAACTTTTGATGGGTAGCACTAAACTTGATGAAAATTATATATTTGAAATCAGCATTGAAATTTGATTCTTTTGATGTATCTGTTGGTATCAAAAACCCGTTTTCTAGAGTTTCGGTTACCATTGAGACGGGTCGCTCCTTACTTACAGTTCGTTACCACGAACTGTTTGATATGGCCAGAAATATTGGCGAACATTTCAAAATGATTTGTTGTCTGGTGGCGTAATTAGCATTGCATTTGATGGAAATACTTTTACTAAAATGAGCACTAAAATTCATGAAAATGTTATTCTAAAATGGAAATATCACTAACTCATTCTTTCCTTTAATATTCATGCTTGGACAATTTTGAGTGGAAGCCCGGAGAGGGCTTGCAATCCCTTGTTCTAAGCTTATAAGAAAAATAGCAATTAATAAAAAAAAATTATAGCAAAAATATACGTTTCTAGTATCAAAGAATTAATACCTATATTACAAAGAAAAACGCACAAGTATTCATAAATGGAGTAAACAAACAAAAAAGAAAGGAAAACACACACACGTCAAAAACATACTATCTCGAATAACTTAATATTAAAGATAACACAAGTAAGATGGAGAATGACAAACTAATATTTTACTGGCACATACCAGGATGGACACTATTCGTCTCGACTTGTCCATCTTTAAAAAAAAACCAACCCGACGCACCTCATCTGCTAGGTAACTCATAAGCTGAGACTAGACGTATGTTTCTAGCCCACAGGGGTATAAATAAAAGAAACTTCGTAAAATGAAAAAATCAGAGCTCATAATTTTTTCATCTTTATTTTATTGATAAATTTTATTTTCATTTTGAATTATCTTATTTTTTTTCATTACTGGAAATAATCATTTTTTTAATCCGTTTTCTTTGTCTAACAGAGACCTTTTTGAATATTTTTTTTCCTTGTCTAATAGATTTTTTGTAGCTGTTTTCACCTTCTGGTAAAAGGACTTCCCCATTGAAACTTTTTTTAGGGTAACTTCATTGCAAGTTATAACTTTCTTGTGTAACTACCATTTATATTACTTAGGTTGCTTGTTATTCTGGTACTTCAGTAGAAAGTAACAATTTTAAGAGCCAATCCATTTAATCAGTTAGGCGAGTGAGAAGACCATACCCAAACCCTTCAAGGTGGTAATCGGCGGGCAAAAAGCAACCATCGTCAATAGAAAATGAAAGCTAAGAAATCAAGATTTACTATAATATTCATATCAAATGGATATGCTGCAATGATGATTCCAAAAATACAAAATCTGTTAATTTCAAATTTAGCTACCGAAAGATGTTAGTATAAAAAAGATAAAGACCTAAAACAAGATCGGGGATCTTGATGAAAATCCAACATCGTTAAAGCAGCAGCTGTCTAATATAGTTGATGAGTAATTCATTCTTGAGAAATCCCGTTTTCACCCTTGTAAGTCCCTTTAAATGATTTGGATTGACTTAAACTTGCGGAGAATAAGGTTTAAGATTTTACCTTTGTAAGCTGACCGTGTTTATTTTAGATTGATTAGATTTTCTGTCAAAGAACAAAACCCACGAAAAGGGTAGTGGCACCCTAAGAAAAGGGTACTGACTACCAAAGACTCGACATGTATACCACTTGTTGGTCACCATTTGATAACCTAACTGATCAAATGAATTGGGTCTTAGATTTTTTATTCTCTAATGATACTAAAAAATAAAAAACTACCCAAATAATATAAACTGTAGCTACACAAGCGAGCTACAAGTTGTAAGGCACCAACGCTGTCACCAAATATTGTACTGGCAACCATGGTTGCCACCAAATATTGGGACGGAAATGGTGCTGCACCACTGGTTGTATTTTTCCAAAAGAGCACAAAACACATATATCAACTATGCAAAAAACATACTCCCTTAACGGGGTCTCAAAGTCGACTAATACTAAATCACTAGTTTTATACAACGGACTTTGCGTAGGGGTGGACCTTCGCTTGGCCCTGGCCAATCTGCTAAATCAACGTTCAAATCTCCGGCTTCTTTTACGTAATATTATCTTTCAATGGCCCATAACATTAAGACCAAAAATAGAATTTAACTTCAAAGCTTACTTATTGCGAAAGAATCTAGCTTAACAACGAGAGTTTAACTTATGTTTGAAAATTATTCTATAGGCAAATGTAATTACGGAACAGAAACCAGGTCATTTATCATAGGCAACGCAATCGCGCTGCCTAAGTAAAGAACGATGTTGGCACAATGTATTATTATTTTTTCTTCTTCTTCCATACCAGGGAACTTCGTATCGAAGGAGTTGTCGTAGAACCTTTGAAAAGGGCTCATTCGATTGGAAATTGGAATGGCTAGTGCCCTTTTTAACAGTCGAAATTCATTGGAAGGCAACTAACATCCCTTCCACGACCACAATTTCCCCAAACACATCCAATCAAAATTTTAGGATAGCCATTTTGTTCAGCGTAGTTGATTTCCAGATAGAAATTATGTTTTTAGGAGGAAACTCCCCCACAGCCCTCAGGGCAAGGGTTTTAAGTTATGCCCTG
Source organism: Artemia sinica (assembly GCA_027921565.1). NCBI lineage: Eukaryota > Metazoa > Arthropoda > Branchiopoda > Anostraca > Artemiidae > Artemia > Artemia sinica. The sequence goes on along the minus strand of CM051258.1, from coordinate 7,946,093 downwards.
GGGGCATGTAAGAACGATGTTGGCAAAATGTATTATTTATTATTTTTTTTTTCTTTAGACCAGGGCACTTTGTATTGAAGAAGTTGTCGTAGAAACTTCGAAAAGGGCTCATTCAATTGGAAATTGGAGTGGCTTGTGCCCTTTTAATTAGTTGACAGTGATCGGAAGGCAATTAACACCTCTTCCACGCCCACCATTACCCGAAACACATTCAATCAAAATTTGGGATAGCCATTTTTTTAGCGTATTTGATTTCGACATAGAAATTACGTTTTGAGGTCACTCCCCCAAAGCCCTCGGGGCAAGGGTTTTAAGTTATGCCCTGGGGATATATAAGGTTTTTATAGAAAGCGTTGTCGTGGAAGTTCAAAAAAGGCTCATTCGATTGGGAATTGAAATGGCTGGTGCCCTTTGTAACTGTCGAAAGTGATTGGGTGGCAACTAACCCCCCCCTCTCACGCCCACTTTTTCCCCAAACACATCCAATCAAAATTTTGAGATAGCCATTTTATTCAACGTAGTTGAAAGTTCTGGAAATTAGGTCTTTGAGGATTACAACCCCCCCCCCCCCCCTCCCGCCCTCATTCCTCAGGGCAAGGGTTGTAAGTTTTGCCCCGGGGGCATATAAGGTTTTTTTATAGAAAGTGTTGTCGTAGAAATTTCAAAAAGGACTCATTCGATTGGAAATTGAAATGGCCATAGCCCTTTTTAATACTGGAAAGTTTTGCACTTTACTGAAAAAACACAAATGAATGTGAATTGCCAGTTTAATATACATATACTGATATTTAGTAATCAAAATGTTAATATTATTTGATTTATTAAAGTTATGAAAGTAAAAATATTTATATTTTTTCAGTAAAGTGCAAATTATGTTCTGACCTTGGGAAGGCATAGGGGCTTTTTGCCCTGCTCATGCTAATTTCTGCTCGTTTTGAGTTTGACTCGGTTATATATTGTAATTTCTGTTCCCTTTGGGTTTCATTTATTTATCGATGCTGATTTGTGGTAGTTTCACGCTTGGTAGATTATTTGATTTTATTTTTTGCTCATTTTTGGTTTAGTTGAGTTCTTTACCTTTCTTTGAAAGCTTATTTTGTGGAAAAAGTTTTTTTTAATTAATCTGAAAAGAAAAGAAAAAGGGGTGAAACCCCAACACCCTTATTATTTTTTGGAATTACCGTTTTGCTGCGGTTGTGTGAGGTTGTTAATTATGTTGAGCAGGGCGTGACACTAGTCTCTTCACCTCATTAAAACGCTAATATTTAATGACCCAGCATTCAGAATTGCCAGCCTTAGTTGTGAATCAAAGTTTTGCAGTGGGGCTGTTAAACAGAAAATATCACTAGATCGTGCACTTCTGGCAAAAAGCATCAAAATTAGTGGAGATATAGATTAAAGCAAGAAAAATCCAGTGTCGACGGGAAGCACGTCGAGCGAACGCTCGAAAGCACCTCTACAAGCACCCGAAGCACTAAAAAAAAAAAAAAAAAAAAAAAAAAAAATCAGGTTTATCACTTTCTCTACAGACAAATCAAAACTTCTGACAATACATTTAAAGATGTGGAGAAACCACTGGTAGCTAACTAAAAAGCAGCGGATTGCTCTGAAGCCGGCAATAGAGCGCTAAAATAGCGTATAAAGTGCAAAATGGAAGCGCGTATTCCATGGAATACAAAAACTGGCAAAAGCATAGTTTAGAGTGCTAGAAGTTCGACTATTACGAGAAGCAGCTCAAATTTGTCGGTCCAAACGCGTATTTGCGCGCTCAAAAGCTTGCAAAAAGCGCAAAACTGATGGAACGTCTTGAGAAACTCCAGAAAAAGTGAAAATATAGTATGAAATATGGGGAACCCAATGGTGATCTGTATGAAGTTGAGCGATTGCTCTATAGCATCTTATAAAGCATCCGAAGCGCTAATAAAAAACGCAAGTTTACCAGCCTCACTACAAAATAATTAAATTTTCTGTTTTTCGAACGATCCGAAATGTGAAGGAACAGCGGACTGCAGAATATTACGAAATGGTTACGGCATTTCAGAAGAGATTCCAGACAAACAGTAAAAACTTTGTAAATACCATAATAGAATGGGGTATTCCTTTCGAAAGTATGTATGACAGTTTTGTTTCCATCGATTCCGGGAGAGTACCCCATTGTCTTGCCATCAGTAGTTCCCAGTAGTTGATACTTTTGTGGAAGAGAGTTTAGTAAAACGTACAATGCCTATTGATTCACTGATACGCCAAAACAAGATGCCATTATTTTCAACTCCCATTCCATCATCAATACCGAAGTAGACATCGATCCTTCAGATGGCTAGGTCAGATTCGGCCCTATTTGTCAAACTCTATATTGGCTGGAACACCAGAGGCGCTGACTTGGGATAGTATTTCAAACACGTGAACCATCCTTTCCCTCCTTCAATCTTTGATCAGTATTCTGAGATTCGGCACGAATTCTGATATCGTAACTCTGCTCACAGTTTATTCTTCTGGAGTTGTGACCGAGAAACCTCACCACGATTCCAAGGTTTTTAATGGGGCTGTTCCAGTCCACCTTATAAAGCCAAAAAGCAGGACAAAGGTCAAAAGCTAATTCAAAAACGTTAGACTAGTTTCCTTTAGTGTTCAGACAACAACCAGAGCCTATTCAAGTTCATGGCAAAAATAAGAATTGCGACACTGTTACCAATCGTGAATTCTGGTGATAGTGTAAGAAGTAAAATTCCAACTGACTTGGCTGAAATTCATCCTAGCAACCACGAGGAGGGACATAACAGGATAGTCCTACATTGCCTTCATCAAGCGCGCTGCCGCATGAAATTTATCACTGTCTGAACGGTTGATACATATGTAGTGGTTCTGCTTATCGCAAAGCACTATCTTATTGGGGCTGATCAACTATACGTAGCCGACTGCCATGGGAAGAGTTTCCGCTGCATTGCTGCTCACGACATAGCAACTGCGCTTGGTGAAGAAAAGGCGCAGTCACGACTTGTTTTCCATGCTCTAAGTGGCTGCGGCACTGTGTCAACTTTCCTGTGGCTTGACAAAGGAGGGTTTTGGAGAGCATGGGAAGCGCAAGTTCCCATAACACCGGTTTTCAACCGCCTGTCTTCTACTCTTCAAGAGCTCACTGAAAACGACTTTGCATATACTGTAAAATTTATTGGTCTTGTATATGACAGATCCATTGGGAAACAGTCGGTAAAAAGTTGAGGATGTATCTGTTCACAAAAAAATGGATCATCCATGGACAGAATTCCGCCAACCCAGGATACGCTAAACCGGCACATTCGCCACGGACTAGCCTAGACTAGTCCGTGGGACAAGACTAGCAATGGGCTTTGGTCTCCCCGATTATCTAACCTGCCCCAAAATTCTTTCGCTTGTCAAGAGCTTAAACGATGCAATTGCAAAAACCAATGCTCTGGGCACTGCAACTGCAAGAGAAGCTCACTCGAGAGCATCGAGTTATGTTCTTACTACGGGTTCTACTAAGCATAATGAAATTTTATGCATTTTGCATGCATTTTGATGTCCCTTTTAAGGCTTAAACCTAAATTAGAATCTCGATTGCTCAACATGTGACCTGATATCTCAGTGAAGTAAAATATTATGTGATAGTTATTGCCTTAATTTGTATAACATTTCCAATAACAATTAAAATCAAGACATGTTAGCTAAAGTAGCAAACGGAAATTGCTTTTTTGTTTGCGCATCTCCGAAAAAATGCCATATAGGTCTCTACGTGTCTTGGAAATTCTTCATTCTTTTCTTGTCATTAAAAAAAACTTTCCGAAAAAATCAGTTTTTCAAAGAAAAGTAAAGGCCATTTTAAACTTAAGCTCAGCAGATACAAATACCTTTTAAAATTCAAACTCAAAACGACCAGAAGTTACTATTAAAGAATAAATGAAACCCAAAACGAACAGAAATTAAATAAACAATCATAGCAAAAACATACAACAAGTAATGATATAAATGAATAAATAGGTCTTAAAGTGAGTAATGCTTAGATTGACTGAAAACAAATTTTGTGACAAATATTTTCTTTTGTACTTATCTCTGAAAATAAACATTAAAATTATAGTAACATTTTGAACTGATGAGCTTTCAGCAATTAATATCATTATACATCAAATATTCAGTTTAACTTATTAGCTCTTTTTAAAGTTGTTAAAGACGAATATAGTTTCCCTACAAACAAGTGATTGGATACTGCCTCCTTTCCTAACTGTAAATAAAAACCAAAAGCCTACTGCGTCATTGGCGCTTAACTGAAAACGGATTATATTACAAATACTTTCTTTTCCAGTTCTTACAGCGTTGAAAATAAAAATACAATTACAGCGAAATAAATTCTTGAACTGATGGATCTTTCAACAATTATTATCATTATACATCAAATATTCAATTTGATGTTGTTAATACTTTCCAAGACTGTTAAATACGCATATAGTTTTCAGTAAAGCGCCAATGACGCAGTAGGTTTTAGACTTTTACAGTGAGAGAAGGAGGTCATACCCAAACTCTTGTTTGTGGTGATTTTTGATTGTTTCAAGCTTAATTTGCATATTCAATTTAAGTTTCACTCGTTTTAAGATTTATTTATTAATTTACATTAATATCTATTGTATGTTTGTTTGCGTTGATTGTTGATTTAATTTCTGTTCGTTTTAAGTTTCATTTGTACTTCAATAGGAAAATATTTTTTTCGTCTTAAGCTTGATTTTCATATTCAATCTAAGCATTACTCGCTTTAAGATCTATTTATTCATTTATATCATTACTTGTTGTATGTTTTTGCTATGATTGTTTATTTAATTTCTGTTCGTTTTGGGTTTCATTTATTCTTTAATAGTATTAAATAAAAAAAACAAGTTTTTTAAACTGAAAGTAAGGAGCGACATTAAAACTTAAAACGAACAGAAATTATTCTGTACATGAAAGAGACTGTCCCATCCTCAACGCCTCGCTCTTTACGCTAAAGTTTTTTATTGTTTTAAAAAATAAAGTTGTGAGACAGAGTCAAACTTTAGCGTAAAGAGCGAGGCGTTGAGGAGGGGACAGTCTCTTTCATATACAGAATAATTTCTGTTCGTTTTAAGTTTTAATGTCGCTCCTTACTTTCAGTTTAAAAAACTTGTTTTTTTTTATTTAATTTTTGAACGTTTTTTGAATAAATGCAGGTTTTGATCTTGGCTCACCGTACATGAATAATTAAAATAAAATTTTCATATTAATTCACTTTTATTTAGTTAAATGGCTTTCTCGAAACTTGTTTAATTTTATTTACGAACGTTTTTATTAGTAATAAATATACGTAACTTACGAATTAACTTACGTAACGAACTTCTATATTCATATATTTTTAATACATTTATTAGGGGGTTCGCCCCCTAGTCAATACCTTGCTCTTTAAGCGAAAGTTCAAATCTTGTTCCAATTCTTTAGAAATGACCGCTTAATCACAAAGGCCGTTAATTAGAATAAATAGCTCTTATGAAAGTACTAAAAAATCTTTGGCTTAAAGAGCGAGGCATTGACTACGGGGTGAACCCAATTATATATGTAATATTTTCTGTTCGTTTAAAGTTTCGATGTTGCTGCTGTTGCAGTTGAAATACTTGTTTTTTTATATTAAATTTATGATCTTTTTTTAAATAATGCTGGGAAGTCCGGCGTCCCCTTCATATCAATGTCCCTTCCCCCATGAAAACTTCCTTCATGGAAAGACTCCTCCCACATAACCCCTGACCCACCCCCCCCCCTCCCCCCCACTACCAGGAAAAATCTCCCCTGAAAACGTCTGTATACTTCCAAATAACCAATACTATATGTTAACATTGGGTAAAGTTCATAACTTTCAGCCCTCCCCCCGGGAAGTTCGGGGGATTAAGTCATCCTAAAAGACATACTTATAATATTTTCGAATATGCTGAACAAAATGGCTATCTCAAAATTTTGATCAGGTGACTTTGGGAAAAAAATAGCGTGGGAGGGGGCCTAGTTGCCCTTCATTTTTTTTGGTCACTTAAAAAGGGCACTAGAACTTTCAATTTCCATTCCAATGAGCCCTTTCACGATATTCTAGGACAACTGGTTCGATACGATCACCCCTGGGAAAAAAAAAAAACAAACAAACAAACAAATAAACACGCACCCGTGATCTTTCTTCTGGCAAAAAAATGCAAAATTCCACATTTTTGTAGATGGGAGCTTGAAACCTCTACAGTAGGGTTCTCTGATACGCGGAATATGATGGTGTGATTTTCATTAAGGTTCTATGACTTTTAGGGGGTCTTTCCCCCTTTTTCGAAAATCAGCCAAATTTTCTCAGGCGCCTAACTTTTGATGGGTAGCACTAAACTTGATGAAAATTATATATTTGAAATCAGCATTGAAATTTGATTCTTTTGATGTATCTGTTGGTATCAAAACCCGTTTTCTAGAGTTTCGGTTACCATTGAGCCGGGTCGAGCCATTGACCGGATTCTTTTGATGTATCTATTTGTATCAAAATACCGTTTTCTAGAGTTTCGGTTACCATTGAGCCGGGTCGCTCCTTACTTACAGTTCGTTACCACGAACTGTTTGATACTAAACTTAATAAAATTTATATATTTAGAATCAGCATTATAAACACATTCTTTTGATACATTTATTGACATCAAAATTACGTTTTTAAAAGTTTCGATTACTATTGAGCCGTATCGCTTGTTTTTTTATTGTTTTTTTATTACGTATATGTTATTACGTATATGAGGGGGTTCTGCCCTTAGTCAATACCACGCTCTTTACGTTAAAAGTTAAAAAAAAATTTGATTCACAAACCCCTGAATCACAAAGGCCGTTTAATTAGAATAGATAGCTCTTTTGAAAGCACTAAAAAAAACTGTAGCGTAAAGAGCGAGGTATTGACTTGGGGGAGAACCCCCTCACATACGTTATAATTTCTGTTCGTTTTAAGTTCTAATATTCCTTCTTACATTTCAGTTGAAAAAACTTGGGTTTTTTTTGTGATACCGAAATTTCTAACATTATTTCTCAGCTTTCAAGTAGCCGTACAGTTGATGGTTTTGGTTTGAGCTGTAATGTTCTTAAAAAAATTGGTCAGTTTGTTTCTAACCCCATCTCACACATAACTAACCTCTCTCTTTCTTCTGGTGTTTTTCCTCATTTATTTAAGGTTGCTAATGTTGTACCTTTGTTTAAAAAAGGTGATTCATCTCTAATTTCAAACTATAGACCTATTTCTCTCCTTCCTGTAATTTCTAAGGTTGTTGAAAAAGTAGTGTATTGTAGACTCTCTTCATTTGTATTTAGTACTAATGCGACTGCAGGTAATTCTCTCATAACTAACCATCAGTATGGCTTTCGTCCCAGTTTCTCTACCTTGCATGCACTTTCAGATGCAACAGAGTTTGTGCGTGTTAATCTTGACAAGGGCTTGTGTGTTTTGGGTCTATTTCTTGACTTTTCAAAGGCATTTTATATGGTCGTTCACTCTTTTCTTTTGTCTAAATTATCTTCATTTGGAGTGTATGGAGTCCCACTTGAATGGTTTAGGTCTTACCTCTCAGGGAGATCTCAGTATGTTTCGGTTAATGGTACTTCTTCCTCTTCCTTGCCTATTGTGAAAGGTGTCCCACAGGGCTCTGTGCTTGGACCACTTTTGTTTTTAATTTATATTAATGATCTTGTTGATGGTCTTCATCCCCTTGTGCACCCTATACTTTTTGCTGATGACAGTAACTTCTTCATTGCTGCAGTGGACCTGCCATCTGCCATTTCCCTAGCTCAAGGTCTTCTTGATAAAGTAAAAGATTGGTGCTGGTCAAATGGTATGACTCTCAACAGCCAAAAAAGTGCCATTGTACACTTTAGAACCCCTTATCGTATGAGAGACGCAGGGGAACCAACCATCCTGACTTATGGGAATGATATTATACCGCAAGCTACTATAGTGAAATTTCTTGGTGTGTATCTTGACTGTTTTCTTTCTTTTAAACCCCATATAACTCATACCCGTTCCCTTGTCCTCCGCCAATCTTCAATGTTATACAGGGTTAACTCATTTCTTCCCCCTGATGTTATGCTTTCTCTTTATTATGCTTTTATTTTTCCTTAGCTTTCTTATTGCTGTTCTGTCTGGGGTAGTACTAATAAATCTCTTCTCTGCTCACTTCAAAGAGCCCAAAATAGGGCAGTGAAGGCTACTTTTCTTCTTCCTCGTTTTTACCCTTCCTCTGATCTTTATAATGATACTGGAATAGCTCCGCTGGATCGTATTGTGGGTAAAAGTTACCTTTATTTAGCACATTCTGCTTTTCTAGGTAGACTCCCACCATCTCTGCAGCAGTTTTTCTTTCTGTCAGGCTCAGGTAGGTACTCTTCTTTTTTACGTAGCTCTTATCGCAGGTTCATTTTACCTAAGCGTTCATCGACAGCAGGTCAGAGGTCTCCTGTTTATCAATCTATTTTACTATGGAACTCCATCCCTCCTGATGTCCCTCTATCTCTTTCTGCAAAGGCACTTTCTCGCTGGGTTTTTCCAGTATAGTATTTTCCCCCTTTTTTCTTCATTTTTTGCATTCTATCCACATTTATGTCTTTTTTTTTTTCATTCAATATATTTCAAATAATTCTCCTATTTTCTCCTATTATTTCTCCTATTTTCATAAATGTCTCTTATCTAATTTTTTTTTTTTTTTTTTTTTTTTTTTTTTTTTTTTTTTTTTTTTTTTTTTTTTTTTTTTAGTGCTTTATAATAGTGTCTTATTTGTTTTGTTGGCCCTGTACAAGCTTAGCTTCTTGGGCGAGTTTAAATTTTTAAGTTTGTAATTGTATTGTTTTTTTTTTAGTATTAATAAATTGATTGATTGATTGATTGATTTTATTTAATTTCTGATCGTTTTTTAAATAATGCTTGGAAATCCGGCGCCCCCTTCATAGAAATGTCCCTTACCCCAAAGAAACATCCTCCACGGAAATATTCTCCAGAGTAACTCCCTCCTCTAGCCCCCCCTCCAGAAAAAATCCTTCCTGAAAATGGTTGTATACTTCCCAATAACCAATAAATAATGCTGGCAAGTCCGGCGCCCCCTTCATGGCGATTTCCCTTCCCCCATGAAAACTTCCTTCATGAACAGATCCTCCAACATAACCCCCGACCCACCCTTCCCTCCCACTAGCAGAAGAAAAAAACCTCCTGAAAACTTCTGTATACTTCCGAATAACCAATACTATATGTTAACATTGGGTAAAGTTCATATCTTTTAGCCCTCCCTCTGGGTACTTCGGGGGATTAAGTCATCCCAAAAGACATATTTATCATATTTTCGACCATGCTGAACAAAATGGCTATCTCAAAATTTTGATCGGGTGACTTTGGTAAAAAAATAAGCGTGGGAGGGGGCCTAGTTGCCCTCCATTTTTTTTGGTCACTTAAAAAGGGCACTAGAACTTTTAATTTCCGTTCCAATGAGCCCTCCCACGATATTCTAGGACCACTGGGTCGATACGATCACCCCTGGGGAAAAAAAAAAAAAACAAACAAACAAACAAACAAACAAACAAATAAACACGCATCCGTGATCTTTCTTCTGGCAAAAAATGCAAAAATCCACATTTTTGTAGATAGGAGCTTGAAACCTCTACAGTAGGGTTCTCTGATACGCTGAATATGATGGTGTGATTTTCATTAAGGTTCTATAACTTTTAGGGGGTCTTTCCCCCTTTTTTTGAAAATCAGCCAAATTTTCTCAGGCGCGTAACTTTTGATGGGTAGCTCTAAACTTGATGAAAGTTATATATTTGAAATCAGCATTGAAATCTGATTCTTTTGATATATCTATTGGTATCAAAAACCCGTTTTCTAGAGTTTCGGTTACCATTGAGCCGGGTCGCTCCTAACTTACAGTTCGTTACCACGAACTGTTTGATTTCTGGTCGTTTTGAGTTTCAATTTTAAAAGGTATTTGTATCTGCTGAGCTTAAGTTTAAAATAGCCTTTACTTTTCTTTGAAAAACTGATTTTTTCGGAAAGTTTTTTTAAATTAATTTTTGTTCGTTTTTGATTGCAAAAAATTTCAAGTTTTTAAAAATTTCTTATTTCAAAATCAAACTTAAAAAAATCAAATATTCATCAAAGTATCAAAACTAATATCAAAGTAACAATATCAAAGTGAAAAAATGGGTTTGTGTCAACCTCGGAGTTTTTATTATCTGATGTTTGAACTATTTTTAACAAAATTGCTATCTCAAAATTTTTATTGGATGGGTTTGGGGAAAAAGGGCATGGGGGGACGAGATTAAGCTTCAGTCTCTTTTGACTCTTTAAAAGTGAACAAGAACTTTCTATTTTCAATCAAATCTCTGAAGTTTATACGAGTATCCCTTCTATAAAAGCCATATACATCCCCAGAGTATAATTTACAACGCCTGTCTCTCAGCCCTGGGAGGTTGTGTTGACCCTGGAGTTTCAATATCTGATGGTTGAACTATTTTTAACAAAATGGTCACCTGAAATTTTTATCGGATGAGTTTATCCATCCGATACGCCAGAAGGCGTGGTGGGTGGGAGGGGTTAGTTGCCCTCCGATCTTTTTTACTCTGAGAAAATGAACTACAACTTTTAATTTCCATTCAAATGAACCCTCTCTGAAGTTTATATGAATATACCTTCCATAAGAACCATATATGCCCACACAGCAATACTTACAACGCCTGCCCTGGTCTTGGGGGGGTTGTGTCGACACAGGAGTTTTTCTAATCTGACCTTTGAACTATTTTTAACGAAATGACCATACGTAAAGGAGTTTTGTTATATTATCTTTGAACTATTTTTAACAAAATGGCTACCTCAAATTTTTTATCAGATGTATTTGTGGCAAAAGGGCTTGGGGGGCCAGTTGCCCTCTGATCACTTTTGACTCTTAAAAAGGGCTGGATTTCAATATACAATCAAATGAGCCCTCTCTGAAGTTTATACGAGCATCCCTTTCATACGAACGATATATGCCCAAGGGCATAAATTACAACGCCTGCCCCCGGTCCCTGGGGGATTATGACGCCACCTGAGTTTTTGTTATCTGACTTTTGAGAATTTTTAACTTAATGCCTATATCAAAATTTTTATTGGATGCATTTGGGGAAAAGGGGCGTGGGTGGCTAGTTGCCCTCAAATAACTTTTGACTCGAAAAAACTTAACTAGAACTTTCAATTTTCAATCAAATGAGCCATCTCTGAGTTTTTTACGAGCATCCCTTCAATAAGAACCATATATTCCCAAAGGGCATAACTTACAACACTTGCCCTCGGGCCCTGGGGGGTTGTGCTGACCCCTGAGTTTTCGTTATATGGTCTTTGAACTATTTAAAAAAAATATCTCAAAGTGGAGGGGGGGCTAGGTGCCCTCCAATCTCTTTTGACTCTTAAAAAGTGAACTACAACTTTCGATTTCCAATCAAATGATACCTCTTTGAAGTTAATACGAGCACTCCTTCCATAAGACCCATATATGCCCCCAGGGCATAACTTATAACGCCTGCCTTTGGGCCCTGGTGGGTTGTGTCAACACCGGAATTTTTGTTATATAATCTTTGAACTATTTTTAACAAAATAGCCATCTTAAAATTTTATTGGATGCATTTGGGAAAATAGGGCTTAGAGGGGGAGCTGGTTACCCTCCAATATCTTTTGACGCTTAAAAAGTGAACTAGAGCTTTCAATTTCCAATCAAATGAGCCCTCTCTGAAGTTTATACGACAATGTTGTCTATACAAAACCTTATATGCCCCCAGGGCATAACTTACAACCCTTGCCCTGAGGGCAGTGGGGGATTTGTCATCCTCAAAGATCTAATTTCCAGAACTTAAAACTACGTTTAATAAAATGGCTGTCTCCAAATTTTGATTGGATGTGTTTGGGGAAAAGGTGGGCGTGAGAGGGGGGTTAGTTGCCCTCAAATCACTTTTGACTATTAAAAAGGGACTAGCCCTTTGCATTTCCAATCGAATGAGCCTTTTTTGAAGTTTCTACGACACCGCCTTCTATAAAAACCTTATATACCCCCAGGGTATAACTTAAAACCCTTGCCTTGAGGGTTGTGGGGGAGTGTCCTCCTCAAAAATATATTTTCTATCTGGAAATCAACTACGCTTAACAAAATAGCTATCTCAAAATTTTGATTGGATGTGTTTGGGGAAATGATGGGCGTGGGGGGGGGGGGCTAGTTGCACTCCAATCACTTTCGACTATTAAAAAGGGCACTAGCCTTTTAATTTCCAATCGAATGAGCCTTTTTTGAAGTTTCTAAGACAACGCCTTCTATCTGGAAATCAACTACGCTGAACAAAATGGCTATCTCAAAATTTTGATGATATGTTTGGGGTAATGATGGGCGGGGGGGGCTAGTTGCCCTCCAATCAGTTTCGAATATTAAAAAGGGCACTAGCCCTTTGAATTTCTAATCGAATGAGCCTTTTTTGAAATTTCTACAACAACGCCTTCTATAAAAACCTTATATGCCCACAGGGCATAACTAAAATCTTTTGCGCTGAGGATTGTGGGGGATTGTCCTCCTCAAAAACATATTTTCTATCTGGAAATAAACTACGCTCAACAAAATGGCTATCTCAAAATTTTGATTGGTTGTATTTGGGGGAATGATGGGCGTGGGGGGGGGGCTAGTTGCCCTCCAATCACTTTCGACTATTAAAAAGGGCACTGTCCCTTTTAATTTCCAATCGAATGAGCCTTTTTTGAAGTTTCTACGACAACGCCTTCTATAAAAAACCTTATATGCCCCCAGTGCATAATTTAAAACCCTTGCCCTGAGGGTTGTGGGGGAGTGTCCTCCTCAAAACATATTTTCTATCTGGAAATCAACTACACTGAACAAAATGGCTATCTCTAAATTTTGATTGGATGGGTTTGGGGAAATGACGGGCGTGGGGAGGAGGGGGGCTAGTTGCCCTCCAATCACTTTCGACTATTAAAAAGGACTCTAGAAATCTTGATTTCCAATCGAATGAGCCCCCTTTGAAGTTTCTACGACGAAGTTTCTTCCTTCCGTATGAAGTGCCTCTCGGAAAAAAACAATAATAATAAAAAATTGGCGCCTTATGGCCTTTACTAGGGCGTGGGGGGGGGGCTAGTTGCCCTACAATCCCTTTATACTATTAAAAAGGGCACTAGCTTTTTGAATTTCCAATCGAATGAGCCTTATTTAAAGTTTCTACGACAACGCCTTCTATAAAAACCTTATATGCCCCCAGGGCATAACTTAAAACCCTTGCCCTGAGGGTTGTAGGGGAGTGTCCTCCTCAAAAATATATTGTCTATCTGGAAATCAACTACGCTTAACAAAATAGCTATCTCAAAATTTTGATTGGATGTGTTTGGGGAAATGATGGGCGTGGGGGGGGGGGGGCTAGTTGCACTCCAATCATTTTTGACTATTAAAAAGGGCACTAGCCTTTTAATTTCCAATCGAATGAGCCTGTTTTGAAGTTTCTACGACAACGCCTTCTATAAAAACCTTATATGCCCCCAGGGCTTAACTTAAAACCCTTGCCCAAAGGGTTGTGGGTGAGTGTCTTCCTCAAAAACATATTTTCTGTCTGGAAATCAACTACGCTGAACAAAATGGCTATCTCAAAATTTTGGTAGGATGTATTTGGGGGAATGATGGGCGTAGAGGGGTGGGGCTAGTTGCCCTCCAATCACTTTCGACTATTAAAAAGGGCACTACCCTTTGAATTTCCAATCGAATGAGCCTTTTTTGAAGTTTCTACGACAACGCCTTTTATTAAAACCTTATATGCCCCCAGGGCATAACTTAAAACCCTTGCCCTGACGGTTGTGGGGGAGTGTCCTCCTCAAAAAACATATTTTCTATCTTGAAATAAACTACGCTGAACAAAATGGCTATCTAAAAATTTTGATTGGATGTGTTTGGGGAAATGATGGGCGTGGGGGGGCTAGTTTCCCTCCAATCACTTTCGACTATTAAAAATGCCACTTGTCCTTTGAATTTCCAATCGAATGAGCCTGTTTTGAAGTTCTAAGACAACGCCTTCTATAAAAAACCTTAAATGCCCCCAGGGCATAACTTAAAACTTTTGCCCTGAGGGTTGCGGGGGAGTGTCCTCCTAAAAAATATATTTTCTATCTGGAAATCAACTACGCTGAACAAAATGGCTATCTCAAAATTTTGATTGGATGTGTTTGGGGGAGTGATGGGTTTTGGGGGGGGGGGGCTAGTTGCCCTCCAATCATTTTCGACTATTAAAAAGGGCACTAGAACTCTCGATTTCCAATCGAATGAGCCCCCTTTGAAGTTTCTACGACGACCCCTTCCGTATGAAGTGCCTCAAGGGAAAAAAATAAATAATAATAAAACATTGGAGTCGTCTGGCCTTTACTAGGGCATGGGGGGTTTTTATAGAAGGCGTTGTCGTAGAAAACTTCAAAAAAGAATCATTCGATTGGAAATTCAAAAGCTAGTGCCAGTTTTAATATTCGAAAGTGATTGGCAACTAGCTTTTTGAATTTCCAATCGAATGATTCTTTTTTGAAGTTTTCTACGACAACGCCTTCTATAAAAACCTTATATGCCCCCAGGGCATAAATTAAAACCTTTGCCTTGAGGGTTGTGGGGGAGTGTCCTCCTCAAAAATATATTTTCTATCTGGAAATCAACTACGCTGAACAAAATGGCTATCTCAAAATTTTGATTGGATGTGATTGGGGAAATGATGGGCGTGGGGGGGGCTAGTTGCCCTCCAATCACCTTTGACTATTAAAAAGGGCACTAGCTTTTTGAATTTCCAATCAAATGGGCCTTTTTTGAAGTTTCTACGACAACACCTTCTATAAAAATCTTATATGCCCCCAGGGCATAACTTAAAACCCTTGCCCCTAGGGTTGTGGGGAAGTGTCCTCCTCAAAAAAGTATTTTCTATCTAAAAATCAATTACGCTGAACAAAATGGCTATTTCAAAATTTTAATGATGTGTTTGGGGTAATGATAGGTGGGGGGCTAGTTGCCCTCCAATTACTTTCGACTATTAAAAAGGGCACTAGCCCTTTGAATTTCTAATCGAATGAGCCTTTTTTGAAGTTTCTACAATAATATCTTCTATTAAAACCTTATTTGCCCACAGGACATAACTTAAAACCCTTGCCCTGAGGGTTGTGGGGGAGTGTCCTCCTAAAAAATATATTTTCTATCTGGAAATCAACTACGCTGAACAAAATGGCTATCTCAAAATTTTGATTGGATGTGTTTGGGGGAATGATGGGTTTAAGGGGGGCTAGTTTCTCTCCAACCATTTTCGACTATTAAAAAGGGCACTAGAACTCTCGATTTTCAATCGAATGAGCCCCCTTTGAAGTGCCTACGACGACCCCTTCCGTATGAAGTGCCTCAGGGAAAAAAAATAATAATAAAACATTGGAGCCGTATGGCCTTTACTAGGGCGTGGGGGGGGGGGGGGGGGTCTAGTTGCCCTCCAATCACTTTCGACTATTAAAACTGGCACTATCTTTTTGAATTTCCAATCAAATGATTCTTTTTTGAAGTTTCAACGACAACGCCTTCTATAAAATACCTTATATGCCCCCAGGGCATAACTTAAAACCCTGGCCCTGAGGGTTGTGGGGGAGTGTCCTCCTCAAAAATATATTTTCTATCTGGAAATTAACTACGCTGTACAAAATGGCTATCTCAAAATTTTGATTGGATGTGTTTGGGGAAATGATGGGCGTGGGGGGGGGCTTGTTGCACTCCAATCATTTTCGACTATTAAAAAGGGCACTAGCCCTTTAATTTCCAATCGAATGAGCCTGTTTTGAAGTTTCTACGACAACGCCTTCTATAAAAACCTTATATGCCCCCAGGTCATAACTTAAAACCCTTGCCCTGAGGGCACTTCCGTCGCATTTGAAAAAATCTGTCTCGAGACATTTTTTGGCAGACAACAGGTACTTAGTACTTCTGGCTCCTGTAAATATGTATTCTCGGGAACTTCGGGCCATTCATAATAATTGACATACCAAGAAACCTTCAGTTTATAAGACAATTCCGAAAGGTATTTGCCTGGATTTTCTTTCAGGAAGTGGTAGTATCGGCGAATGTCATTTTGTCAAACAGACTATCCGGAAAGTACTCAAGGAAATATTGGTGCGGTTTCCATTCAGTCCTTGGAAAAATATCATCAGTAGTCGTTGGAAGATACTGAAAGAGGTCATTAAGGGAGAACGATTGTGTCCATTTTCTAAGTGGACGACGTGCTTTGATAGACCAAGTTTCTCCTTCACCCTTACTCGGAACACATGGTTCGTCTTGCACACTGGAAGCTGGAGGATCTTCCTCTTCATCATCAAAAAGAACATAGAAATTCCTGATGCACGAACTTTCAAGAGCTGGCTCTTCTTCAGTATCTGATTGCTTCTCAGCCTCCGTAGCAGTGAACAGAACACTCCACGTAGGATTAAATACATCGTCTTCGCTGTCTTCTAAGTCAATGAGGTTACTGTCATCAAGTAATGACACTGTATCTTTTACCGAAACTGAAAAAAAGGCAAGTTTAGGCGACAAAAAACTGGATTCAGATTACTTATTAGCAAGAACAGAAAGAACAACTCCTTGTCTAGCTACGTTACTCATATACACCCTGTCAACATACAAAAGCCGTGAAAAATAGACCTCTAAAGGTGGTGTTTTAACTGGGACTACTTTTGCGCATGTGCCCTCCCATGCTTTGAGTAAATGTTCGAAAGTTTTGCTGTCTGTCATCAAGGAATATCAGTGCATCATTAACCAAAACTGCAAAAAAGGCGAATTTAGGCGTCAGAAAACTGAATTCAGATTACTTATCAGCAAGAACAAAACTTGGTTAAGCTAAGTTACATACATCCACCCTGTCAGCACACAAAAGCCACCAAAAATATATCTCTGAGGGTGGCGTGGAACTACTTTTGCGCATGCGCCCACCCATGTTTGGAGTAAATACGTCATCTGGCTCTGTCGACTCTGATTGGCTGCTGTTAATAATTTATTTGAAAGTTTTGGGTGTAAACGCGGTTGTCAGTAAGCTAAGAAGGACTACTGCAATCCTAGGCTGGTACCTATGGGTTAAGGACCCTGCCTTGGTCTTCTAGCCCTTCATTTCAATCAGCAGGAAACTCAAACATCTTGAAAACAAAATAAACACGAAACAGTCCTACCGGTTGAACTTCTGCGTTCAGACCGAACGTCCAGTTGGTTGAACAAGCGAAAACACTGACCAGTAGATGGTACTACAGGTGAACATTATCAGTGTTCTTGCCCTAGAGCAGTAGCCTAGTCTCAGTTGTACTTGCCAGACTTTTTGCATCAGCCAGAAACGCACTAGAATATTTTTTCAAATTTTTTTTTACCTGGGTCTCTTCTTCGACGATCGGAATTAAGACGCAAGTTTGCTTGCAAGTTCTCCACTATTTCTTTTACAACTGAAAAAAAAATCAAAGAAGGCTCTTGAAGTGTCTTCTTATGAGCTCTGCTATCACTGAGACGGGGCTTCGCTCAGCTGGGACGAAATAAAATTATTTAGCGAACGTCCAACGGGTTTGATGGTAGGTCCCAGGAGGTAACAAAGATAATTTATTTGGAGGTTGCTGCTAGCTTTCGTTTGCTCCAATTTCGTTGTGAAACATTTTTGTTTGAATAATTTGTTGCTGCTTTTTCTTCCATGCCTTTGTTCTAGCTCTCCAGAGTCATTTCTCCCTTTTTTTTTAATTTATCAAGTTTCATGGATACTAAATATTAATTTATCCTTCCTGTTTTTCTCGATAACACACTCACACGCGCTAAACTAACACGTTCCATCGTTCTGTTATAATTTTTCTTTGTTGTCTATTCGCTCACGCACGCTCAAATAACACGTTACTTCATTCCACTATAATTTTGCTTTGACGTCCAACCGCAAATTTCATTTTGCAACATTTTTATTGCCATTGAAAATGATTTTTTTTCTTTTCTTGTTCTATGCCTTTTCCTTTAGCTGTTCAGATTCGCTTGTTATCATTTGTAACTTTGTATATGCTATTGATACAAAAATTAATACCACCACTGCTGGAGTGGATGACATACGTTATGCTCTTTAAATGTATATAAATATGATGACACTCACATAAATGTTTTTTATCAAAAGATAATATTCTATACGAATTTTCTTAAACTCATAGCTCATCTAGATCATTTTTTCCGGCCACTAAATCCCAGGCTGTTAATTTTAAAAAAGGAGCCATTTTCAAGAACAAATTATACATAAATAAACACACGAATGCACACACAGTTGCTCGTTTAAATATATAAATTTAAAAAACACTTTTTCCACAAAACACGTTTTTCAAAGAAAAGTAAAGAGCTCCTCGAAGCCCAGAATGAGCAAAAAAGTGAAATAATCTTCCAAGAGTAAAACTACCACAAATAACTGCCAATAAATAACTGAAACTCAAAACAACCAAAAATTACAATAAATAGCCGAGTAAAACACAAAACGAGCAAAAATTAACGTGTGTAGGACTGATAACCCCCATGTCTCCTCACGACCAGAACATAATTTGCGCTGGGAAAAGAGAATATCTTGTAGGGGGCTAATTTCTCTCTATCATGTTTGACTTAAA
This sequence comes from Artemia sinica, assembly GCA_027921565.1. Classification (NCBI taxonomy): domain Eukaryota; kingdom Metazoa; phylum Arthropoda; class Branchiopoda; order Anostraca; family Artemiidae; genus Artemia; species Artemia sinica. The sequence goes on along the minus strand of CM051258.1, from coordinate 7,927,414 downwards.
AGGAAACTAGAACTACACATTTCAAATCACTTGAGACTCTTCTAAAGTTCACACGACAACCCCTTCCATAAAAACCTTATATTCCCCTGTGGCAAAACTTAAAACCCTTAATCCCAGACTCTGGGGGATTCTTTCCACCCCAAAGTCCTTATTATATGATCTTTGGACTCTTTTTGAACAAATGACTATCTAAGAACTTTTATCAGATGCATTTGTGGAAAATACGACGTAGGGGAGGAGGGGGGGGGTGGTTGCTACCCCTGATTACTTTGACTCTTAAAAAGAGAATTAGAATGTCTGATATCCAATTCAATGAGCCCACTTCGGAGTTTATATGACCACCCTCTCTATAAAAGCTTATATACCCTCGGGGCATAACTTAAAGCCCTTGCGCCAAGAGATTGGCAGGAGGGGGGGGTTAATTCTCAATGACATAATTTCTAGACTTTTAAACTACGCTGAACAAAATGGATATCTCCAAATTTTGATTAGATGTGTTTTGGAAATTCATGGGCGTAGGGGGGGGGGCTTGTTGCCCTTCAATCACTTTTGACTATTCAAAAAGGCGCTTTCAATTCCCAATCAAATGAGCCTTTTTTGCAAATTCTGCAACAACAATTGGATATCTCAAAATTTCTATCAGATAAATTTTGGAAAAATACGAGGTGTGGGGGAATATCTGCCCTCCGATCACTTTGAATCTTAAAGAGCGTGCTAAGACTTCTGACTAACAATCCAATGAGCCTCTTCTTAATGTTATACCACGACCCTTTCTATATAACCTTACTCTGTTATTTGTTTTAATTTATGTTTGTTTTGGTTTTCATTTATCATTGATACTGATTTGTGGTAGTTTTATTCTTGGTAGATTATTTGATTCTATATTTGTTCATTTTTGGTTTAATGGAGTTCCTTATTTTTTTGTAAAACTTATTTTGTAGAAAGTGTTTTTTTAATTAATTTCTGTTTGTTTTATATTGACATAATCTTTTTCAGGGAAAAACACTGAGCCTCTTCTAAAGTTAAACAACCATCCCTTTCATAACAACCTTATATGCCCCAAAAGAATAACTTAAAACCATTGCCCTGAGGGCTGGGGTGATTTGTTATCCTCAAAGACATAATTTTCAGACCTTTCAAATACGTTGAACAAAATGACTATCTCAAAATTTTTATTAGAAGTGTTTGGGGAAATGATTGGGCGTGGGGGAGGGGGGGGGGATTGGCTCTCTGATCACTTTTGACTAATAAAAAAGGCACTAGTCCTCTCAGTTTCCAATCGAATTAGCGCTTTTTGAAGCTTTTACTACAAAAATTTCTATAAGAACCTTATATGCCTCAAGGATATAATTTACGACCCTTGTCCGGAGGGCTATGCGGGGAGGGTTGTCATCCTCAAAGAAATAATTTTCAGACCTTCAATCTACGTTGAACAAAATGGCCATATCAAAATGTTGATGAACGTGGGGGGGGATTCTCCCTCCGATTACTTTCAACTATTAAAAAGGGCAATTGCCCTCTAAATTTCCAATCGGATGAGCCCTTTTTGAAGTTTTTACGACAACACTTTCTATAAAGACTTTATATACCCCAAGGACATAACCTACAACCTTAGCCCTGAGGGCTAAGGGGGGATGTCCCACTCAAAGAAATAATTTCCAGATCCTTCGACTAGGTTCATCAAAATGGCTATATAAAAATGTTAATGGGAAGTGCTTAGGCAAGTGGTTGGCGTGGGGGGGACATATGCTCTCTAATCGCTTTTGACTATTAATAAGGGCGCTAGTCCTCTCAATTCCAAATTGAATGAGCCCTTTTTGAAGTTTCTACGACAGCACTTGCTATAAAAACCTTATATGCCCCCAGGGCAAAACTTACAACCTCTGCTCTGGGGTCTGATGGGTGTCAATCATCCTCAAAGACATAATTTCTGGACCTTTCAACTACTTTAAACAAAATGGCTATCTCAAAATTTTGATTGAAAGTATTTGGGGAAATCATGGGCGTAAGAGAGGGGTTAGTTACCCTCCAATCACTTTCGAAAATTAAAAAGGGCATTAGCCCTATAAAATCCCAATCAAATCAGCCCTTTCTGAAATTTCTATGACATAAAAACGTCATAAACGCTATGAGCCTTTTTTGAAGTTTCTACGACATAAAAACCTAACCCCAGTGTATAACTTACAACCCTTCTCCAATGGTTGTGGGTGGCGGGGGAAGGGGTTGTCATACTCAAAGACCTAATTTCCGGAACTTTAAACTATATTGAACTAATGGCTATCTCAAAATTTTGATTGGATATGTTTGGGGTAACGATGGGCGGGAGATGGGGGTTAGTTACCCTTAAAACATATTTGACTATTAAAAAGGACCTTAGCCCTTTCAATTTGCAATCGAATGAGCCCTTTTTGAAGTTTCTACAGCAGCGCATTCAATATAAACCTTATAGGCCCCTAGGGCATAACTTAAAACACTTAATTGAGGGTTTGGGGGGGTGTCATCCTCAAAGACCTAATTTCCAGAACTTTCAACTATGTTGAAATAACTGGCTATCTGAAAATTTTGATTGGATGTGTTCGGGGAAATGGTAGGATTACGAGGAGGGTTAGTAGCCCTCCAATCACTTTCTACTATTGAAAGAGCAGTAGCCCTTTCAATTTTCAATCGAATAAGCCCCTTTGGAAATTTGTATGACAACCTTTTCAATAAAAACCTTATGTGCCCCCAGGACATAAGTTACAACCCTTACCCTAAGGTTTGGGGGGGTTTTTATCCTCAAAGACATAATTTCCAGAACTTTCAACTACGTTGAACAAAATGGCTATCTCAAAATTTGATTGGATGTGTTTCGGGAAATGATCGGCGTGAGAGGGGGGTTAGTTGCCCTCCAATCACTTTTGACTGTTAAAAAGGGCACTAAGCCTTTCAATTTACAATCGAATGAGCCCTTTTTGAAGTTTCTACGACAACACTTTCTATAAAAACCATATATGCCGCCAATACATAACTTACAACTCTCGCCCTGAGGGTTGTGGGCGTCTGTCATCCTCAAATACCTAATTTCCAGAACTTTAAACTACGTTGAACAAACTTGCTCTCTCAAAATTTTGATTGGATGTCTTTGGGGATATGGTGGGCGTTTGAGGGGGGTTAGTTCACCTCCAATCACTTTCGAATATTAAAAAGGACACTAGCCCTTTCAATTTCCAGTCGAGTGACCCCTTTTTGAAGTTTCTACAAAAACACTTTCTATAAAACCCTTATATGTCCCCAGGGCATAACTTACAACCCTTGTCCTGAGGGCTGTAGGGGGGATGTCATCCTGAAAGACATAATTCCCAGAACTTTCAGCTACGTTGAAAAAATGGCTATCTCAAAATTTTGATTGGATGTGTTTGGGGTAATGATAGGCGTGAGATGGGGGTTAGTTACCCTTCAAACATATTTGACTATTAAAAAGGACGCTAGCCCTTTCAATTTGCAATCGAATGAGCCCTTTTTGAAGTTTCTACAACAACGCATTCAATATAAACCTTATAGGCCCCTAGGGCATAACTTACAACACTTAACCTGAGGGTGGGGGGGGGTGTCATCCTCAAAGACCTAATTTCCAGAACTTTCAACTATGCTGAAAAAACTGACTATCTGAAAATTTTGATTGGATGTGTTCGGGGCAAAGGTAGGATTAAGAGCCGGGTTAGTTGCCCTCCAATCACTTTCTACTATTGAAAGAGCTGTAGCCCTTTCAATTTCCAATCGAATAAGCCTTTTGGAAATTTGTATGACAACCCTTTCAATAAAAACCTTATATGTCCCCAGGACATAACTTACAAACCTTACCCTAAGGGCGGGGGGTTGTTATCCTCAAAGACATAATTCCAAGAACTTCCAACTACGTTGAATAAAATAGCTATCTCAAAATTTGATTGGATGTGTTTGGGGAAAATTATCGGCATGAAAGGGGGGTTAGTTTCCCTCCAATCACTTTCGACTATTAAAAAGGGCACTAACCCTTTCAATTTGCAATCGAATGAGCCCTTTTTGAAGTTTCTACGACAACACTTTCTATAAAAACCATATATGTCCCCAATACATAACGTACAACTCTCGCCCTGAGGGTTTTGGGCGTCTGTCATCCTCAAAGACCTAATTTCCAGAACTTTAAACTACGTTGAACAAATTTACTATCTCAAAATTTTGATTGGATGTCTTTGGGGATATGGTGGGCGTTTGAGGGGGGTTTGTTGACCTCCAATCACTTTCGACTATTAAAAAGGACACTAGCCCTTTCAATTTTCAGTCGAGTGACCCCTTTTTGAAGTTTCTACAGTAACACTTTCTATAAAAACCCTTACATGCCCCCAAGGCATAACTTACAACCCTTGTCCTGAGGGCTGTAGGGGGGGGGATGTCATCCTGAAAGACATAATTCCCAGAACTTTCAGCTACGTTGAAAAAATGGCTATCTCAAAATTTTGATTGGATTTGTTTGGGGAAATGGTGGGTTTGAGAGGGGGGCTAGTTATCAAACTTTAGCGTAAAGAGCGAGGCGTTGAGGAGGAGACAGCTCATATCATATGCGGAATAGTTTCTGTTCGTCTTAAGTATTATTTTTGCTCCTGAGGTTCAGTTTAAAAAAAAAAACTTTTTTTATTTAATTAGTGAATGAAGTCACGTTTAAAATGCACTGGCCCATAGAGAGAAAGTTTTTGTCCAAAAACATAATAAATTGAGTTTTTAAATTTTTCAATATTGGATGTGATGAGTCCAATCACATCCGGAAACAATTCAGTGGGCCTTCGAGATCGTTATATATTTTTCCCCCTCTCAGACTATCCCATTTTAATGTTACGTTGAGACCTGAATGCAGTTGAAACCTTACCCTTCTTTTCCTGACAGGATATTTTACCAGACTGATTATTAAAATTATTACTTTTCTTTGCTTTGCAAGATGAACCTGTTGGTTTCACAGTGTTGTCATTTTTTGACATCCTAGCAACGTTTTCCCTAATAACAACAGAAAAAGATTTCTCCCTTTAAGAAAAGATAATAATAATTTCAGAAACTCTATTTAGTTGGCAGAAAAGGGATTATTTGAGGAGAAAATAATGTAAATATTTGTGAAAAGAGTCAATAAAATCTGCTGGAGAAGAAAGGAAATAATGGTTTGTAATGGGACTGCATTTCAAGCAGTTCCTGGTAGCGAACTGCAAGAAGTGAACAACTTATCGTAACCCAACCGAAATACCAAAAAAAAATAGTTTCAATAGTTTGTATATCCATAAAAAGAATTCACACTTTATGGTGGTTCCAAATATACGAGTAATTCATCATTTTTTAAGTTATTCACCCAAAGTTACAACCCAACGGAAACTTACTCAATATCCATACGGGGACATCTCCATTGTGTGAGTGACCTTGATGAAAACTACAAAACCAATTGCAAATTAGGGAACTCCATTTTAGTGGTTTCAAGCTTCTATATAAAAAAAAGTTTTGCATTTTTTGTGAGAATGTCAGTAGTATCCCCATAAGACTTTTAAGCGGGCCCATAGCCACTACTCTTTCCATTCCTTAATGATTTAAGATGGCGAAGAAGTTTAACAGCGTTCCCCTCAAGAGGCAACTGTTATTAATCTTCTTCAATACGCAGGTGCCTATTACGTAATAAGGAATGCTTCTAGGAGGTGCAGGTGATTGTTATATAATAGGGTTTGTTTACTCATGAAAATGGATATAGGTGTATATTACGTCATAGGGAATGTTTTCTTCAAGATATTCTTCAAAATATTTTCAAGACGTTTCAAGACATTTCAAGACGTTTTTTAAGACAAAAAACCAACAAAGAGACAAATCTCTAAGAAAAACAAAACAAACGAGACTGTGGCCAGTGGAGCCAGGGAAGCCATAGAAATTAAAAAACATATGTTTGCTAACCTTTCCATAAATAGGGACACGGGTAATTTAAATATTGACCCAATTTATGATAACCTTCTAAAGAGTGAATCAACAGTCAATAAGGGAGTAAAGATTTTAAATAATCACCAGGCCTTTGTGCCAGAGCTACAAGCAAAAAGTCTGGGCAGTGCCGCTCTGTTACACCTCTGCCAAGATCTAAGTGAAGGTTCATATCTTTTCTTTGATAGGTACTTCACTAGTATGTCTTTGCTCGAAAAATTATCAGAAAAGCACATAAATGGAACCGGCACGCTCATGAAAAATATACTTGAAGGTCTACCAGCGAAGGCCGATCGTGAACTAAAGAGAACTAGACGTGGGATGTCCTTTACGTTCACGCGAGAAGATCGAGTTGTAGCCGTTATGCAGTGGCACGAAAACAATCCCATTTTTCTAGCTTCAAGTTGCTATGGCAAAGAACTCGAGCTACCTGTGTCAAGATACGACAAGCCTGAAAGTAAACATGTAGATATCCCCAGTCTTCTTGTGCTAAGACAGTACAACAAGTACACGGGTGGATTCGATCTCTGTGACGCATGGTGAGCTATTACAGATTCAGCAGCAGGACAAAGAAGTGGCCAGTTCGAGTTCTTCACCATTTCATTGATTTGGCTCTTTCGAATGTCTGGATACTCTAAAGGCAGGATTCAATCAAAGGAAACAAACCCTACGATCAGCTGATCCACTTAAGATTTCAGCTAGCTGAATATTTAGTTGAAGATCTTCGGTGATCAACCGAGGGCGACTTTAGCGAATGTGAAGACGATAATGATGAAGATAAACTGGAGCAGTCGGCTAAAAAAAGAAAAAGATACCCTTTGCTATCCGGAAGGGAAAGGAAATGAAATGCAAAGCATTTCCCTCGCCTTGACGCGAAGAATTCGGCTCGATGCCGGATGCCGGAATGCGAAATGTGAACAAAGCGTTCTGCGAAGCGTATCAGGTCTATCTTTGATTTCAGGTTGGCAAGAAAGTTCGAAAATGTTTTCCGGGTTTACATAAATGATAAAAGATGATTTTTGTGTTATGTACGTTGATCGTATGTTTTCTCATGGCATTTTGTAACTTGTATTTGAAAATCTCATGAACTTGAGTCCCAATGTCCAACGGGTTGTACATCCCCCTGCCCCCCAGGATTTAAAAAAAAATAAAACTTTCACTCCATCGTCTTGTGCTATTTTTTATCGGTAAATTCCAAATTTCATGTTCGCCCCTACTCAGGAACATACCTAGGACCAGGAGGATAATCATGACCGTTGCTTATAAATGCAGTCTCAATAGATCTATTTATTGCAAGCTCAGACATACGGACCAATGGACCATTCTGCCAAAACGGGCTGTGAACTACCGAAACTTCGAATGCTTCCACTTCTTGAAAGAACACTGAGACTTGATGCATGTAAGTCAAATGACCTCACGAGCTTACTGGATGTGTTGCCAAAAGATACTCATGTTATCTACAAGGGTATTGAAGCTAAGTGGTGCATCTTGATTATAAGCGATTTTTGTTTCCTTAGCACGCCCAGAATGATTTTGTTTTAAATAGAAATAACCTGTCTGAAACCTGTAGCCAATAGCCACAAAGATAATTTCTTAAACCACATTGGCCTGCCATAACAGAAAGAAAGAAAACGATCAAAAATGGGGTTTTTAAAGGCCAAAAGAAAATACTGAAGAAACACACAAAGCGAATATTTCCAGAGAACAACCGCCTCTCTTTTTCAGCACGAACAAAATAATATAATCAAGGAAAATGCCGAAGAAAAACCTAAAAAAAACACGGATAGTCAACAAAAAAATAAAAAAAGCAAAAAAATTAAAAAATAAATATAATTCAATAAAAGACCAAAAATGGTAAGAATTTAAACCAAATACCTAACAACCATGAAGTGAGTCATTCGCCAATATCTGCAATTTGCACAAAATCCATAGAATTCTGAACTGACATCGGCGGATAGTAACAAACAACTGAGAAATTAAAAAAAAATTCATTCACTCAAACAAAAAGGAACCAGCAATTAAATAAATTGGAGAAGTAGGTCACCCCATTTCTTTAGATTTTAACCATTGCATTTCTTGCAAATACCTTTTGAGACCTAAGGAGGTGTTGACGTGTTTGATTATTTGATTGGGAAGATGGTTCAAGGTCTACTTCAGGAATTGTTAAAGTATCGGCTTCTCTTTTGAGAAAACCAAATACGACTCATTTATTCTTAAATCTCCTGAATCTCTGTTCAAAGCTAAACCTAAATGTTGGTATTTAAAAATTTCAACAGCTTCTCTGTAATGCTGGGCAATACCTTTGTTTTGCGACATACCTTTGTCAGTATTTTCGTTTGGCCTTTAAAAACCCAATTTTTGATCGTTTTCTTTCTTTCTGCAATAGCCTACAATGTTTTTATACCCGACACACCTTGTAAACAGATTTTCCACCCTTTAGAACCTGTGCACACCATGAAACAGTTTTTTTTTTCTATGTTGAACTTGTCCTCACCTCGTATATTTTGTATTTTTGCAGAAAGTTGGTTATCACATCTCGTATAAAGAAAATTGGAGCCGCATACACCTCCTTTGAGCTGTTTATACAATTTCAAGTTGTTTATGGTAATTAAAATTTATATCTACGTATATAGGATTTTTTTTTCTCTGAGCCATGTTGAAGTTTTTAAGTATTTTTATCTAAAAAATCGGACCCTCAAGTCAGTTTTTATCACCTTCTCGACAACAGTGATGCCAGGTGCCTGACATGTAAAAGCGCACCACAGGAAGCGAAAATGCGCCGTTGGCACATTTTTGCCATAATTTTTTTTTGTGGTTCGAAATTCAGGGGAAATTAGATCTTGCAGGGATGAGTGCAAAAAGAAAACATCAGATAAAAATCAGAGACAACGCTACCAGATAGGCGCAAATTGTGTGAATTTTGTTTTTCAGAATACTAGAACTCAAAATTGGTTGGATTCAGTCTTCAACGACAGATTTCGGCACCAGATTTCGAAATCTGAAACAATGAAGCATTTTTTGACTGATTACATGGGCTTTTGTGGTCGAAATGTTCTGCTCTCAGTCCCTGGCTTGACAAGAAAGATATTTTCCTCAGTTCTCTGGTATGTCAGAGAATTAAATAAAAGCGGGAATTAAAGAAGATCTAACAAAGAAAATACTTGCCAATATCTAAGGTGGTATTTTACATTACTTTGTGGCTGATATGCTGAATTATTCTCTATCATCAATAGAAATTGTGATTGAGAACTAAAAAAAGAAATAGGTACTCAGTATACTGGTCTTGCAATATAGATAAGTCATACAAAAACGTGGAAATTAAAATCGCATTTGACAAAGATAACTAATAGATGGGATTTTCTAATGAAGACACAAGAGAAGCATGATCCTTGAAGGTCACATCTCTCCAAAATGTCATTTAGCACGCTTTGATAATTTAAAATTTAGGTCGTCATGGAGCCTGGAATGTGATATGAAAATCCCTACGGGGTTCTAAAAATTCCATCTGTCTTTATTGACAGATTCCTGAATCTGTCAGTAGAAGTTTTCAGTAAAGGCTAGACTTTAAGATTTTGAGTTTTGTTATCGTTATTGTGAAGGGAAAATGTGCCCAATTTGCGCCGATTTTTTTTTTTTGACATGCGCGAAATCGGCGCAATGCGCCAATTTGAAAAATTCAATGCGCAATCACCTGATGGCGAAAATGCGCACCACCTGGCAACTATGCTCGACAATTTGCTTTTTCCATCATGCGAGGTGTGCACGCAGAAGCCGCGACAAGTAGACTGGAAACATAGTAGACTGGAAGGCTGGAAACATTGCGCGTGCGAATGCGAAGGCGGCACTCCAGCTTCAAAATGAGACAAAATGTTTCAAAATCTTCTCAGGGAAATTAGTATTAACTTGACTCTTGAAGTGAAGTTTCGTCAGAAGAAAGTAAAGCTTCTAGCTAATTTGGAAATGTAATTTAGGATTTAACTTCATATTCGTCGTGTAAGGATTTGGATATATATTGGTGTCACTTCAGTGGTTGATCACTTCTAAAGGAAACATGTCAAATAAATACAAGTACTTGCATTAGTTTCTTTATTTTATATTCCTTCTAAATATAATTTTTTGATTTTCTGGCAATGCACCCCACCTCCCTAATGGCAGGGGTGGATATGGAATTATGAAGGAACAAAAATGGACACATCTGTAGATAGCTTATTTTCTGCTTATTTCCATGGCCTGGCTCGCATTGTTTATAATTCATACGCAGCCCCCCCCTCTAATGTTCCCATATAACCTGAGGCTATGCGATGAGGTAGTGTAGTCACGAACGCAGGAATTTTATCAGGAAAGGGGACCAATAATATAACTTATGGTAGGAGGCAAGAATTAAAGCAAAAAAATGATAATTTGAATAAGAAGTGCGCAGATAGTGAAGAAAATGGGGATTGTGTGGGAGGGGGCTCTAGCCCCTGGTACCCTCTGAATATACCCGTGAAATAGAGTAGCACATGACATCGTCTACGGGGGGGGGGGGGGTACTTCCCACTACCTGGTGTACATCTCAGAACGCCAGATGTATCACATAGTTCCACCATGCTTTGCCCAGTTTCCACCACGATTGGCTTACTTCTGCCATAATTGGCACACGGCACTTCATGTACAAGATTTATGAAAGTGAACGCCCGCTCAATATTGTCCGTTTATTCTCTAGACAGAATCACTCAATTATCGGATCTAGGCAAAATAGATTTGGATAAATTTTTGGCAGTTCATATTATTAACTTATTACGAATAAAGTAAACATCCCACTCGATGCCTTTTTTATGCTCTTTCCAAATATAACAATCATTTTTGTCGGAAAGGAATTTTACCCACACCACTATATATACCAATTCAGGGTATATATTTGCACATTAGGGGGTGGGGGTAAAGTTTATTTCTGATGCAAATAAGAGGTAAATTTAAACTTTACCCCCACCCCCTCCCTTAATGTGCAAGTATATACCCTAAATTGGTATCTATAGGGGTGGGGGTAAAATTCATTTCCGACAAAAATGATTATTGTATTCGTAAAGAGCATAAAAGAGGCATCGAGTAGTATGTTCACTTTATTTGTAAGTCAATAATATGAACTGCCGAAAATTTACCTAGATTTGAATCTTTTCATACAATGGTCTTTTCATTGAATGACTCCTACCACCTTATGAAACGCGCCAAGAGTTTTTTTAAGGCCTAGTTAATTGAAATTATTAACATTTCCAACAAGAAATCTTGCAAATTATACTCTTAATTAGCCTATATTTTAGCTTATTTAGTTGTTTTCCCTTTTCCAAGATGTTAGTTATTTTGGTACTTTTTTCTTATAGCCATCACACTTAAGATCTTGTATCGCGAACATGAGACAATAGCCGATTTTCATGGTCTTTATGCCAGATTAAATATAAAAACAATTTTTTTTTTAACTGAAAGTAAGGAGCAACATTAAAACTTAAAACGAACAGAAATTATCAACGCCTCGCTCTTTACACTAAAGTTTTCTATTGTTTAAAAACATAGAGTTGTGAGAAATACCCAAACTTTAGCGTAAAGAGCGAGACTTCGAGGAGGGGACAGCCTTTTTCATATACGGAATAATTTCTGTTCGTTTTAAGTTTTAATGTCGCTCCTTACTGTCAGTAAAAAAAAACTTTTTTTTTAGTTAATTTTTGACCGTTTTTGAATTTAAACGTTTTGAATTTGAACGTTTCTGTCTCAGATTTTTTTTTTTTTTTAACGATAAAAACTATGACTTGGGCTCTATGACTTTTAGGGGGTGTTTCCCCCTTTTTTTTCGAAAATAGGCAAATTTTCTCAGGCACTTAACTTTTTATGGGTAAGACTAAACTTGATGAAACTTATATATTTGAAATTAGCATAAAAATGTGATTCCTGTGATGTATCTATCGGTATCAAAATTCCGTTTTTTAGAGTTTCGGTTACTATTGAGCCGAGTCGCTCCTTACTAACAGTTCGTTACCACGAACCGTTTGACGATATTAGCTTCAGCTCGGTGGGAAACTATATTGTAGCTATGTTTTAACCAAATATTTAGTTGGTATTTTGGTTAGGTTAGGATACGTATTTAATATAATGCGGTCTGGGCGCCCCCCATCCCTTCCATAATTTTTTGTCGTAGTTCTCATACTTTTGTTGATGAAGTGTTATATTTCCATCATATTTTTTTTTTATTTCGTTAGCATTAACCAAACTTCACTTCTCGACAGAACTTGAGTGTGGTGGCTATAAGACACAAGTACAAAAAAAAAATGTCTTAAGATGATGGTGATTTATTTTGATTTGGGGATAACCCTGCGTAATTTTAAAGTCCTAAAGTAACTATATTTTCACCAGTATGCTAATCTGTTCATTATTAATATGGTAATCAGTCAAAAATCAAATCATAAATTGTTGTTCTGTGAAAATAGCTTTTAACTGTGACATTGCTAGACTGGGTCAGATCAAAGATGGGGGAGGGGTTACAAAAAAATCTTCCCTGGACATGTATTGCCTATTTTTGCTACTTTTGCTCAAGTCAGGAAAAAAATATCAGAAGGGCGGGGTCAAACGGGTTTCCCCTCCCCCTGGAGACAGTCATATTGCTAGATTAATGGATACTATATTTTTCATTTGAATCTTCGAAAACCAGAAAATTAGGTGCAAACAGCTTATTTTTACCTTTGTCAAACGAAATAACATAATATAAGCATAGAATTTATCTATTACACATATATATTAAACAAAGTAAATAATGGAGAAGAAACATAAAAAATATTGATAAAAACCTCAACGAGGACAAAATCCCAGAATAACATTAATGTAAAAAGGGGGAGGGGGAATCTGTTAACTTTTATATAATATATGTTTTACAATATATATATATATATATATATATATATATATATATATTATATATATATATATATATATATATATTATATATATATATATATATATATATATATATATATATATATATATCTATATATATATATATATATATATATGTATATATATATATATATATATATATGTATATATATATATATATATATATATATATATATATATATATATATATATATAATATATATATATATATATATATATATATATATATATATATATATATATATATATATATATATATATATATATATATATATATATATATATATATATATATATATATATATATATATATATATATAGATATATATATATATATATATATATATATATATATATATATATATATATATATATATATATATATATATATATATATATATATATATATATATATATATATATATATATATATGTTATACATATATAGGTACTTATTTAGTAACCAGTAAACACGCGGTAAGTGAAGTTGCATTAATGCAAATGAATTAAAACAAACAGGATGGAAATGTAATAGTTTAGGAACAAATTTAGGTTTTATATTTGCATATTATGGGGTGGGGGAGGGTAAAGCATAGCATATATTAAATATGTAACCTAGCCTAGGTACCTTTTTTTGGCCCTTCAACCCAAAAAAACTAAAGTTTAAATATTTGTGGTCTGATGAGGTGTAGGGAGGTGAAAGCGTGTCCACTAAGGAATAAGTGCATCTTTTGTGACGGTCCCGTATGTATACCAGATGATGGAGAGGTCGGCTACACCACGAAGCTAGCCAAGTTAATTGTATATACATGACTCTAACATGAAGCCACTTTGCTCAGTTGCACAATATCTTCTTTAATTCACTGACTTTTCACAAATTTCTCACATTTATAACTTAATGAAAACTAACTCAGTATAATGCTTAAAAATTTCACTCTTTTTGTGCAATTATGAAAATGACTTTTCTTTTTAGCCTCGACAGATTTAAACTTCGCAACGTCAAAATTGCTAACTTTTCGTACACTAAGATTTATTCAAGTTCTTAGAAAAGTCCTGTTTTCATTAAATTCATTTTGACTACGAAGGTAAACACATAAAATGTATTCAGAGACGCAAAAATAACAGAGAATTCTAAGGTAGTGGCGTTAATGATATTTACTTTAGTTAGCGGTGGACACAGGGCCGGAGACAGAATTTATGTTCGGGGAGGCACCGATAACAATATGGCTCCCACGTTGATATTTTTTTTGCCCCTCCGACACTGTAATTTGTACAATCTTCGACTTTCTAGAGGGGGGGGGGTATTCCCGTAGAAACTGAAAAAATCGTTATGTTATGTAAATATACAAATGGCCTTTCGTTTTTGCCTCGACGGATTTGAACTTCACAACTTAAAAAAGGCTAACCTTGTGTAAACTAACATATATCTAATTTCACACAATACGCCCTCATTTTATGAAATATATTTGACTGCGAAGGTATAAAGATAAATTGTATTCGGAGAAACAAAACTATCAAAACTTCAAGATCACGGAAGCGCTAATAATGTTTGCTCAAATAAACGGTGGAAATATTTACTTTAAAAATATAGTAGCCACATCTAGACAAAATATTCTGTTTACTACTAAACATTGTAATCTGGCAAACAGTAACTTCTGACGTATGAATGAATTGTCTATTGCAGTAAAAATAAATAAGTTGTTTTTATTATAATTCCGAACAGTTAGTATAACACGCTCCTAATAGTTAGTAAAAATAAATAAATTCAATTTTATCATAATTTCAAATATTTAGTATGTTTTGCTTCATAATTCTCATTAATTAAAAAAATAAGTTTTTTTTAACTAAAAGTAAGGAGCGGCATTAAAACTTAAAACGAACAGAAATTATTCCGTATATGAAAGGGGCTGCCCCCTCCTCAACCCCTCGCTCTTTCCGCTAAAGAGCGAGGAGTTTTTTATTGTTTTAAAAAACAACGTTGTGAGACAGAGTCAAACTTTTGCGTTAAAAGCGAGGGGCTGAAGAGGGGACAGCCCCTTCATATATGGAATAATTTCTGTTCGTTTTAAGTTTTATTGTCACTTCTTACTTTCAGTTGAAAAACTTTTTTTTTTTATTTGATTTCTGAACGTTTTTGAGTTAATGCAGCTTTTATTTTGGCTCACCGTACATGAATAATCAAAACGAAATTTGCATATTAATTTAACTATTTTTTTTTTTGGTTAAATGTCTTTTTGGAAATTTTGTTCTGACGTAACTTACAAATTAACTTACGTAACGAACTTCTATATTTGTATATTTTTATTTTGTAAATTAGGGGGTTCGCCCAATAGTCAATACCTCGCTCTTTACGCTAAATTCAATTTTTTTTTCCAATTCTTTAAGAATGACCTCTTAATCACAAAGGCCGTTAATTGAAATAAATAGCTCTGATGAAAGTACAAAAAACTTGAGCGTAAAGAGCGAGGTAATGAGTAGGAGGCGAACCCAATCATATACGTATTAATTTCTGTTTGTTTTAAATTTTGATGTTGCTCCTTACTTTCAGTTGACAAAAATCCTTTTTTGTTAGTTAATTTCTGATCTTTTTTTAAATAATGCTGAGAAATCCGGAACCCCTTTCATAGCATGTCCCTTCCCCCATGAATACTTCCTACATGAAAGATCCTCCCACGTAACAAACGCGCATCACAAATAAACACGCATCCGTGATCTTTCTTCTAGCAAAAAATACAAAATCCCACATTTTTGCAGATAGGAGCTTGTAACATCTATAGTAGGGTTCTCTGATACGCTGCATCTGATGGTGTGATTTTCATTAAAGTTCTATGATATTTAGGGGGTGTTTCCCCCTTTTTTCGAAAATAAGGCAAATTTTCTCAGTAGCATAAGTTTTGATGGGTATAACTAAACTTGATGAAGCTTATATATTTAAAATCAGCATAAAAATCTGATTCTTTTGATGCATCTATTGATATCAAAATTTGATTTTTTAGAGTTTCTGTTACTATTGAGTCGGGGCGCTCCTTACTTACAGTTCGTTATCACGAACTGTTTGAAAACTAGTCCGATATGATTTTCTTGGCTTGTATCGAGCTGAGGCGACAATTTTTTCTCCGAATGGTTTCAGGATGCCAGCCAAGCTCATTCCGAAGCTTAACTCTGTTGAATTCGAGAGCATCCCTAATATTCTGTCTGAGTTCAAGACTTAGGTTTTCCCACAGAGTTTTCAAAACCCAAAAAGGTTGTTATTTCGAAAACTATTGATTGACTACGATATTGAAATTATTAATGCCACAAACTATGAATTGTGATTATGAACCAACAGCATATGAGAAATAAATACAAAAAGAAATCCCAACCTACGAAACATTAAAAAAAAAAAAAAAAAAAAAAAAAAAGTTAGTAGAGCCAACAAAAAAAAAAAAAAAAAAAAAAAAAAAGTTAGTACAGAATTCCGGGTGAAATTTCAAAAAAGGCAAACAGGTTTAAAAATGACAAGGAAGATATTGATAATTTGAAATATTGGAACACCAGGGTGTTAGTTTTGCGCACAGAAGGTGGTATATTTCCAACCCATTTGATTAGATGAATTGGGTGGGGCAAATCAAGATGAGGTACAATTACGAATAAGTGAAATCCGCTAGGACTACACACTATAAACATAAAAATCTAGAGGCAATCCAAGATAAGGCTCACATGACAATGTTTCACCAAAAATGCATAATAGGGGAGAAGCAATCTACCCTATCTCTAGTAGCTTCAATTAAAAAAAAACATGGAGGGGGGACTATTTTACAGAATCTCGGGGAATCAAAATTGTCTTTTTGTCAATTTGTTCAGTAAAAATTCCAAGAAAGGCCTTTTCATTCAAAATACCCCTCAGTTTTTTTTAATCTAGAGGGAAAGAATTCTGGTTGGAATATACCCATTGCCCCACCAATTAACGCAAGTCACTATATTTCTTTAATTTATCAATGTGTTAGTAACATGTCCAGCGAAGTTGGCGCTATAGCCTCAGAATAAAAGTTCCTGCCAATAGTTCCCAAAATACACATCTTTTTAGACTTCTATTGCAATTTTACAGCGCGCCACAAACTTATAGTTGAAACCCCAGGAACACTACACAACGCTGCAATTTATCAGTGGTGTAAAATTAGGGCATGCCAAAGATAAATTGCGATAAGCACACACAAAATAGTCCATTTTTAAACATTCATAAAAATGTAAAAGACATACGAAACAATTTTTTGCACGCAAACTACACTACGCAACACCACAGTTACTTCATTCAAATTTTTGTTGATTCGCTTACAAGTTGAAAAGGTGAAAAATGAATTCCAAGGATCACTTTCGCTAAATACGTTCAGATTATGAAAGTAAACAGATAAATTTTACCCAGAGAAGCATAGCTATTAAAAACTTCAAAGGTACAGAAGCATTAGTAATGTTTACTCTTTTCACGGATACAAATATTTGCTTTAGCTAAGCAATCAAAAGGCTTCTTGCATAACGCTGATTTTCTATATTTCTATGTATGTTTTTTTTTAAGTCAAACAGTTCGTGGTAATGAACTGTAAGTAAGGAGCGACCCGGCGCATTAACCGAATCACTAACCTAATCACTAATCACTAACCTACTAACCGGATCTCTAAAAACTGGGTACCAATATTTTTGATACCAATAGATATATCAAAAGAATTAGCTTATTACGCTGATTTCAAATATATAAGTTTCATTAAGTTTAATCGTAACCATTCAAGGCTACGAACCTGAGAAAATTTGCCTGATTTTCGAAAAAAGGGGAAAACAGCCCCTAAAAGCCATAGAGCCATACCATCAGATTCAGCGTATCAGAAATCCCTACTGTAAAGGTGTCAAGCTTCCATCTGCAAAAATGTTGAATTTTGTATTTTTTTGCCAGAAGGAAGATCACTGATACGTTTTTTTTCCAGGGGTGATCGTATCGGCCCAGTGGTCCTAGACTATCCTGAGGGGGCTCAATCAAACGGAAATTAGAAGTTCTAGTGCCCTTTTAATTGATCGAAAAGATTGAAGGGCAACTAGGCCCTCTGCCCGCCCTTTTTTTTCCAAAATTATCCTATCAAAATTATGAGATAGCCATTTTGTTCATCATGATTGAAATACCCAATAACTATGCCTTTGAATACAACATGATCCCCCCCCAAGCCCCAGGGGAAAGGATGAAATTTCTCCATTGTTTACGCATAGTATTTGTTGTTGGGAAGTATGTAGGCTAAGCTATACATTCTGGTATGGGGGGGGCGAATTTTTGCTGAGGGTTTTTCCACGGGCGAATTTTCCAGTGGGTGAACTTATCAAGGGAAATTATGCACTGGGGGAATTCGCCAGAATTCCTAAACAAAATTATTTTCATATGTCTTGCTGTCTCTTTTCCGGCTCAATTTTGCGCGTAGAGTTGTTAAAGGTAATTATCAGGGGTAAATTTTCACCGGAATTGAATTGTCTAGATGACAGTTTCGTGGGGAGGGGGATTTCCCCGTAGAGGTGGGGCAAGATTTCCTGACACTAATTCAAAAACAATCAGAAATTAAATAAAAAAAAAGGTTTTTTGATCCGAAGTTTATATTTATATCAAGTTTTTAATAGGAAAATACCGTTAAAATAGCTTCTAAATTGATTTATAAGTATATGTTTTCTAAATAATCTGATGAGTTATTTACAACCCATGACTAATAAAAAGTAATTAAATAAGTTATTCCGCCCTTCAGAGAACTCCCAGGTAATGGGGTTCTCAGGACATCAGGTTGTTTGGGATGTACAGGACATTAAATTGTTTTGGGATGTACAGAAGTATTTTATATTATTTAGGAAGTGGTGTGGACACCTTCTAATGTTTTTGAACGTGTCCCTGCTAATTCACATATAATAAAACGTCCTTTTGGCCGTATCTAGGATTTTCTGTTTGAGGTCGGAGGGGTTTACATTTTTTTAAATGCATAAAAGATTTGGTTACATGCATTTTTGTTATATTTGACAAGATATTATATTATATTTTAGGGGGGGTAGACCACCCTAGCCCCCTGGAAATGACCTTGGTGACAATGTTTCTTTGTTACATAATTACTAACATATCTTTAATTGATCGTACGGTGTTAGGTCAAAGATCGTTGGTCTACATCGTAAAAAAACATCTCACGAGGTGTGAATTGTACCTCTGGAATCGGTATAATCGCCAAATTCTGTTCCTCCGATAATATAATAATCGTCTTTTTGAGAAACCACTGGTATGAAATGGGTGAAAACCACGGTCGTACCCAGGACTCTTATTTTATTTTTTTTATTTTTTTTGGGGGGGGGGGTACAAAAACTTAAAAACGCATCAAAAATTTGTTTATATTGATTTTTGTTACGTTTTTGTGAGCCCGACAAACAATTCGGGGGAGGGGGTTCGAACCCTATAGCCTCCTTGGATATGGAAAACATAAAAATTGACTTGTAGTCCAATAAATAAAACTCATTAAACTAATAAACAAAATTAAACTAAATAAAACCAATAGGACTAAATTAGTTATTTTTCATGTATTTCTCGTATTTAGTGTGTTTTAGAATTCACCCCCTTTCACCAATTAAATGATTTTTTATAAAAATAAATGAGAGCACGATTTAAAAATGTTTGTTTTATGTAAAGCACAGACCTCTTTCCTGCAACGTCCTTTTTGTCTTTTTTTGTTCAAATCATTTTTAAGTGGTGATGTTAATAGTAGAGAAGGCTTTAAGTGTTCCCCGAGAACTCATTAGCTATGACGGAGCTGCAACGGAACTTCGAAGACAGAAATTAGACATGTCTACGTTTTTAAAGCTTCTAACTCAACCTTAACCCAACAACTCCTAATCAAATTTATTTCAAAATTCACAGCAAATCAAGATAGATAGACTTTTGCACACAAGATATTCCATTTCTCTCTATTAATTAACTTATAAATTGTTAATATATTCATAAGCGAAAAACCTAATTGCGGGGGCATGTCCTTGCTTAAAAAGAATCGATAAAGATGCATAAAATGTAAAATAGTTTAGGAAATTAGGAAAAAATGAAAATATAAAAAACACCGCCGCGCCCTCATTTTTAATTCTCTGCTAGGTGCCATAGGTTTATGTCGGAGGCGACATGGAGTCATCAACAGAGCGAAATTAATTGGTAATTAAAAAATAAAATTAATTGGGACTCAGGTAGTGTCATCCGACAAACTTTTGACTCCCTGTCAGACACACATACACTAATTTAGGTACTTGTTAAGAATCCAGTAAACACGCGAGAAGAACCGCATCGAAATCTCAAAGATGCTTTATGAAAAACAGGTTTCGGCTACATAGTGAGGTATTGCTCACTCTGTGAAAAAGATTTAAACTCTAGTCTTTTTAGGTTAAAGGGGCAAAAAAGGTACCTAGGCTAAATTAGGTTAGTTTAAGTTAGGTTACGTATTTAATATATTCTATGCTTTATTACCCCCCCCCCCCCCCAATGTACAAATATATAGCCTAAATTTGTTTCTAAACAATTATGTTTTCATCCTATTTTGTTTTATTTCATTAGCATTAACGAAATTTCACTTATCACGTGTTTACTGGATTCTTAACAAGTACCCTAATTTACATTAAAGAAGTGAATTCATCAAATCAGGCACAAAATTAGGAAAATACAATAAAGTGTTAAAGTACTAAGTACAACAAAATAGAAACATCCTTTGCCATCTATGGACCCATCTTAGGTCTGTTCATATCTTAAAATAGCAGTTTTCTAAGAATTCTCTTTGGATTGTTTCAAAGTATAAAGTTTTTGGGCAGTATCACATTTTCATCAGTGTTGTCACGTTGAACTGTGAAAACAAATATCCAAACTAATAAGTGAGATTTGACAATACTTTTCGTCCTAAAAAAATTCAGACATTAACAATCTTCTGATTCCCGGAAACAACTTTTCCTTCATAGTTAATCTACACCTTCTTAAACTGTTTATTGCCATTTTTTTTTAGCTTATTTTTGCTGATTTTTTTACCCACGTTCCTTTTATGTTAATTTCCTTTTATGTAATTTTTTCCTTTTTTCATTAATTTAATTTAATTTTTATTTTAATTATAACATTTCTTTATTTTAATTTGGCTCTTATCAAACAGTTCGTGATAACGAACTGTAAGTAAGGAGCGACCCGGCTCAATGGTAACTGAAACTCTGGAAAACGGGATTTTCATACCAATAGCTACATCAAAAGAATCAGACTTTAATGCTCATTTCAAATATATAAGTTTAATCAATTTTAGTCCAACCCATCAAAAGTTACGCACCTGAGAAAATTTGGCTGATTTTCGAAAAAAGGGGAAAGACCCCTAAAAGTTATAGAACCTTAATGAAAAACACACTATCATATTCAGCGTATCAGAGAACCCTACTTTAGAGGTTTCAAGCTCCTATCTTCAAAAATGTGTAATTTTGCATTATTTGCCAGAAGGATCACGGATGCGTTTGTTTTTTTTTTTTTTTTTTTTCCCAGGGGTGATCGTATCGACTTAGTGGTCCTAGAATATCGCGGGAGGTCTCTTAGAATATGGCAGGGTCCTAGAATATGTGGGATGATCTTTCCATGAAGGAATTCTTCATGGGGGAAGGGACATTGCTAAGAAAGGGCGCCAGATTTCCCGGCATTATTTAAAAAAATAGATCAGAAAATAAATATTAAAAAAAGCAAGTTTTTCAATTGAAAGTAAGGAGCAACATCAAAACTTAAAACGAACAGAAAATATTACGTATATGATTGGGTTCACCCCCTAGTCAGTACCTCGCTCTTTAAGCCAAAGATGTTTTATTACTTTCATAAGAGCTATTTATTCTAATTAAAGGCCTTTGTGATTAAGGGGTCATTTTTAATGAACTGGAAAAAAATTCGAACTTTAGCTTAAAGAGCAAGGTATTGACTAGGGGGAGAACCCCCTAATATACGTATTAAAAATATATGAATATAGAAGTTCGTTACGTAAGTTAATTCGTAAGTTACGTATATTTATTACTAATAAAAACGTTCGTAAATAAAATTAAACGAGTTTCGAGAAAGTCATTTAACCAAATAAAAGTAAAATTAATATACAATTTGTTTTTAATTATTCATGTACAGTGAGCCAAAATCAAAACCTGTATTAACTCAAAAACGTTCAAAAATTAAATAAAAAAAACAAGTTTTTTTTAACTGAAAGTAAGGAACAATGTTAAAACTTAAAACGAACAGAAATTATTCCGTATATGAAAGAGGCTGTCCCCTCCTCGACGCCTCGCTCTTTACGCTAAAGTTTGACTTTCTCACAACTCTATTTTTTAAAACAACAAGAAACTTTAGCTTAAAGAGTGGGGCGTTGAGGAAGGGACAGCCCCTTTCATATACGGAATAATTTCTGTTCGTTTTAAGTTTTAACGTCATTCCTTACTTTCAGTTAAAAAAACTTGTTTTTTTTTTATTTAATCGCTACCAGAAGCTGCATAACTATCATCAGGATTTGCAATCCTGGACATCAGGTAAAATCTACTTACAACTAATAAGAAAAAAAAAACTTCTGCCAGTTAGATACGCGCAACTGAATCTTGAAGCGTCAAAATTGTAGGGCAATATAAAAAAGGGTAACTTTGAGGATAAGGGGCTTCCAATCCCCCTCCTGCTGCAAAACTGCTCTCTGGGAACCCCATACTGAGAACCCCATTACCTGGGAGTTCTCTGAAGGGCGGAATAACTTATTTAATTACTTTTTATTAGTCATGGGTGTAAATAACTCATCAGATTATTCAGAAAACATATATTACAAATCAATTTAGAAGTTATTTTAACGGTATTTTCCTATTAAAAACTTGATATAAATATAAAGAGATAAATACAAAATAGTATATGAAAAAATAAAAAATCAATTTAATATTAAAAAATACAAAAGTGAAATAGATAAAAAATGAAAAAAGGACTAAGAAACCGAATTAGTTCATATCATAGTACCCAAAACAAGAGATCCACGCTTTTACCGAAAATAAACTACAAACCGTGGCGTTATCATTTAATATATTATTTGTCATATATTGACAAACATATGACCTTTTTGATGTTGTAAGTTTACCAAAGACCCCCTATATTATGATTGGTAATTTAATTCTAATTATCTGTTTTTTATCTGTAGTACCTATTTTTTTCATCAATTACTGGCTAATATATGATTCTACACTGTTCTAAATTCAATGTTGCATTTGTATACACATTTAATCGAACTATGCTAGTTAACACATTAAAGGTTCTTCACATCAGCGTTCGTTTTTTCTGTCCGACTGCGCCCCTTTATCTACGGAATCATTATCCCAGGGTGCTGCCCCCCTCCTCCCACCCAAATACAGAAGCGATACTGTAAGTTTAGTAAGTTTATATTTACTGCTTGTATTCAAAGTCACATATTTACTTGATATGAAAATGGGTGGGGGGAGACCAGCCACGCTAAAAAAGACGTTTTTTACATCTCTTAGCTCACAGAGTACCTAACATAATTTTGTTTAGTATATACACCCAACTGAGGCCATATTTTTAAATGATGTAATGTACATGAATAATATTTAACTTACACACATTCGATTACAAAATGTTCTTCATTCTTAATCGCCTTTACTTAACTTTGTCTGTTAGACGATCAGATCTTTTAAGATGAATTATTTACGAACTCAAAACTTGTTTATAGTACGACATTCCTCACATACAAGTAACAATGTCTATTTTGTGGAGAGCTAGGCGTGGTCGCGACTTCAACTCTTGCAAGCAAGAATTGGTGCTATAAAATAGTAATCGCTAGGCATGCGTCAGCATAAAACGTGGTCAAATTAATTTATTTCAGTAGAATGTTATACAAAAAAAAATCAAATAAAAAGATTAGAATAAATTTAGAAAAACAACCTTTTATCTCCAAACACACTAAAAAGTGAAATGAGCTTTTATATGCTATCCGAAAAAACTGAAATTGTATTATGTCTTCAAATAAAAGTGTGTTGCCCAAGGTAGTATCCACGGGGCGTAGGAGTTCGAGCCCCCCCCCCCCCAAAAAAAAAATGTTGTTCCGACGCGTAAAAATGAATAAAAACACATTTTTTTATGCATTTTTCAATGTTTTCGTGCCCCCACCCCCATAAAAATAATCCTGGATACAGCTTTGGTGTTGCAGTCATGATATATTTCATAGTTTTAGTGCATTTCCAGATGAACTCGTTTTTTAAAGTTTTATTATGTTTTATGTTTATTTATTTTCTTGAACCCGAAAAGTGTTTCCAAGGAGGTTAGTATATTTTCATTCTCTAGTTAAATTATGAAAATGTTTTATATACTCTGTCATGTCGGACCGTAGTGTCACCCTCTTTCCACCACCTGACGTACATCTCGGAGCGCCACGCGAAATCGATGACCCCTTGTGTCGGACGAAATGGATTACTATCAAGTGTTCAAGTCTTCATATATTACTTCTTCTGCAATAATAGCACCAGGCTCAATGATATACGCTTTCGGTGTAAGTTCACTCTCCCCTATCCCTGAATAGATGGGGTTATTGTCTACCACAATTTTGCTAATAAAATACAGGGACAATTAGTCTCTATTATAATACAATATAAGTGCCAATTTCAACTTTGCAATAAATTGCAAATGTGCATGCCTTGCTGCCATATCGAGTTACCTCTTACCTGTCTCGGTTTTGACCTTATTGCTCTACAAATGGGTTTCTTTCACTGACATTTTGACAGCCTTTCATGCTTAAGAAATGATACATGCTTATCTTGTCATTTAAGTGATTTAATTTACTTTGTATTATTCTTTCTTGTCGTCTTGATGGCTCCTAGCATTTACAGAGATAACCATGAGAGGCAGACCGTAAAATAGCGGTTATTGAAATATTTTCACACGTTTTATGGCCCACATCTTCTGGTTCAGTATATGACATGGTGCCTTGCGAACACACATGTAGGGAAGTCATTATATTTTTTGCTGGGCAAGCCAAGAATTCTTCTAAAGGGTGGTGCAGGACTGACAAAAATCTGTTTTGTCCCCCTTTCAGGAAAAGTTTCCCTTTTTGGGTACATATTTTGTAACTGTCTATCCCTAAAAAGTATGATGTCACTCAGGGCCGTTCCTAGGGATAGTTGTGTTAGGGGTGCAATTAAACTTGGCGTTCCCACCGAAAAATATTAACAATCTATCAAATTAACACAATCACCTTAAAAAAAAATTTGGTCATGGTAACCCTGGCCACAGGGCCCCTGCCCCCCCCCTTTAGACGACCTTAGCGCTACTTCTAGTGTCGCTAAGGATATATTTGGATGTTTAATTGTAAAGCAACGTTATTATTCTAAGAAAAAAATGGCTTAAATGATATCTTTTGAACTTTGTTTGACCCTAAAACACTGAAGTTAAAGAAGCTTACGCTAAAAGCAGTTTCAGAAAGAGGAGGCCAGTTCACAAAAGTAGGCCTATATGGGATCAGGGCCGGTGTGGCCTATCTTTTGTAATTTGCGCATTGAACAGTTATTAATACTCAAGTTGCTTTACTAAGTTTGGGATAAAAGGGTCTTGGGACACCAATTGAGGGAAAGGGCGGGAACGCAATTGCCTCCTTATCCTTGGAAAATACAGATTTCTCGGTATTTTCATTTGATATTTCATTTTGGTATTTGAAAAAACCCTCCCTTCCATGTTTTAAAGAATATATTTTCTTGTATCCTCATTAAATTATAGACACAACCCTTACCCCCCTACATTTTTGTGAACTTGTGCATTTCAAAGGGCAAAGTTTCTTTGACTTCGTTGCAATCACTGACATACCACACGTTGGGTTTGACAAGCATTATAACGTTTAAAATCCTCGACCAGTCCAGGGCTGCCACTGAGCATTTAACAGTACTTCAAGATTCCTTTGCGTAGAACACCGAAATTTTAACAGATATTAAATAATAATAAATATCACTTAACTTACTTTTGAGGGTAATCTTTGACATATATGCCTTTTCCAAGACTTCAAGGTCAGGACTGAAATCGAGCCGCCCTGGACAAGTCCAAAGCTGATCTCAGCTTGTATTTTCTGCAAACTTGATGGAATTTCATGACTACATTCTCTTGATTTTTCAAAGTTCATTTTGATTTTCTTTCGTGAAATGCAAGATTTGGAATATTTCAGTAGTGTTTTGTCGTGGTTTACTATCGTTGTGCTTTACCTTGTCACAGTTATATCTCTTGATTTTTCAATGTTCATTTTGATTTTCTTTCGTGAAATGCAAGAGTTGGAATATTTCAGTAGTGTTTTGTCGTGGTTACTATTTCTTTCCTGAAATGCAAGATTGGAATATTTCAGTAGTGTTTTGTCGTGGTTTACCTTGTCACTGTTACATTCTCATGATATTTCAAAGTTCATTTTGGATTTCTTTCCTTGAAATGCAAGAGTTGGAATATTTCAGTAGTGTTTTGTCGTGGTTTACCTTGTCACAGTTACATCTCATGATTTTTCAAAGCTCATTTTGGATTTCTTCCTTGAAATGTAAGAGTTGGAATATTTCAGTAGTGTTTTGTCGTGGTTTACCTTGTCACGTTACATTCTCATGATATTTCAAAGTTCATTTTGGATTTCTTTCCTTGAAATGCAAGAGTTGGAATATTTCAGTAGTGTTTTGTCGTGGTTTACCTTGTCACAGTTACATTCTCTTGATTTTTCAAAGTTCATTTTTGATTTCTTTCGTTGAAATGCAAGAGTTGGAATATTTCAATAGTGTTTTATCGTGGTTTACCTTGTCACAGTTACATTCTCATGATTTTTCAAAGCTCATTTTGGATTTCTTTCCTTGAAATGTAAGAGTTGGAATATTTCAGTAGTGTTTTGTCGTGGTTTACCTTGTCACTGTTACATTCTCATGATATTTCAAAGTTCATTTTGGATTTCTTTCCTTGAAATGCAAGAGTTGGAATATTTCAGTAGTGTTTTGTCGTGGTTTACCTTGTCACAGTTACATTCTCTTGATTTTTCAAAGTTCATTTTTGGATTTCTTTCGTTGAAATGCAAGAGTTGGAATATTTCAGTAATGTTTTGTTATGGTTTACCTTGTCACAGTTACATTCTCTTGATTTTTCAAAGTTCATTTTGGATTTCTTTCATTGAAATGCAAGAGGTGGAATATTTCAGTAGTGTTTTGTCATGGTTTACCATGACAAAACACTTTTTGTCATGGTTGATCTAGGTTCACTTAGAGTGGCGCGCCACTCTAAGTGAACCTAGATCAACCCAACTTTTTGGATATCTCTCTCACTATGACTCTGTTTGTGTGTCGTGTCTGTGCATGTGTCGTCTCAATGTGTGTGTTTCATCTCTAAGGGTGTGTCGTCTCTTTGTTTGTGTTGTTTCTGTGTGTTTGTCGTCTCTCTCTGTGTGTGTGTGTGTGTGTTTCAAAATGAACTTTGAAAAATCAAGAGAATGTAACTGTGACAAGGTAAACCACAACAAAACACTACTGAAATATTCCAACTCTTGCATTTCAATGAAAGAAATTCAAAATTAACTTTGAAAAATCAAGAGAATGTAACTGTGGCAAGGTAAACCATGACAAAACACTACTGAAATATTCCAACTCTTGCATTTCAACGAAAGAAATTCAAAATGAACTTTGAAAAATCAAGAGAATGTAACTGTGACAAGGTAAACCATAACAAAACATTACTGAAATATTCCAACTCTTGCATTTCAACGATAGAAATCCAAAAATCAGCTTTGAAAAATCAAGAGAATGTAACTGTGACAAGGTAAACCACGACAAAACACTACTGAAATATTCCAACTCTTGCATTTCACGAAAGAAATTCAAAATGAACTTTGAAAAATCAAGAGAATGTAACTGTGACAAGGTAAAGCACAACAAAACACTACTGAAATATTCCAACTCTTGCATTTCAACGAATAAAATCCAAAATGAACTTTGAAAAATCAAGAGAATGTAACAGTGACAAGGTAAAGCACAACAAGACACTACTGAAATATTCCAACTCTTGCATTTCACGAAAGAAATTCAAAATGAACTATGAAAAATCAATAGAATGTAACTGTGACAAGGTAAAGCACAACAAAACACTACTGAAATATTCCAACTCTTGCATTTCAACGAAAGAAATCCAAAATGAACTTTGAAAAATCAAGAGAATGTAACAGTGACAAGGTAAAGCACAACAATACACTACTGAAATATTCCAACTCTTGCATTTCAACGAAAGAAATTCAAAATGAACTTTGAAAAATCAAGAGAATGTAAAAATCCAAAATGAACTTTGAAAAATCAAGAGAATGTAACTGTGACAAGGTAAACCACGATAAAACACTACTGAAATATTCCAACTCTTGCATTTCAAGGAAAGAAATCCAAAATGAATTTTGAAAAATCACGAGAATGTAACTGTGACATGGTAAACCACGACAAAACACTACTGAAATATTCCAACTCTTGCATTTCAATGAAAGAAATTCAAAATTAACTTTGAAAAATCAAGAGAATGTAACTGTGACAAGGTAAACCATGACAAAACACTACTGAAATATTCCAACTCTTGCATTTCAACAAAAGAAATTCAAAATGAACTTTGAAAAATCAAGAGAATGTAACTGTGACAAGGTAAACCATAACAAAACACTACTGAAATATTCCAACTCTTGCATTTCAACGAAAGAAATTCAAAGACTTGAAAATCAAGAATAGAACATCCTTGAAAAATCAAGAGAATGTAACTGTGACAAGGTAAACCATGACAAAACACTACTGAAATATTCCAACTCTTGCATTTCAACGATAGAAATCCAAAAATCAGCTTTGAAAAATCAAGAGAATGTAACTGTGACAAGGTAAACCATGACAAAACACTACTGAAATATTCCAACTCTTGCATTTCAACGAAAGAAATTCAAAATGAACTTTGAAAAATCAAGAGAATGTAACAGTGACTAGGTAAAGCACAACAAAACACTACTGAAATATTCCAACTCTTGCATTTCACGAAAGAAATTCAAAATGAACTTTGAAAAATCAAGAGAATGTAACTGTGACAAGGTGAAGCACAACAAAACACTACTGAAATATTCCAACTCTTCCATTTCAACGAAAGAAATCCAAATGAACTTTGAAAAATCAGGAGAATGTAACAGTGACAAGGTAAAACACAACAAGACACTACTGAAATATTCCAACTCTTGCATTTCAACGAAAGAAATTCAAAATGAACTTTGAAAAATCAAGAGAATGTGAAAATCCAAAATGAACTTTGAAAAATCAAGAGAATGTAACTGTGACAAGGTAAACCACGACAAAACACTACTGAAATATTCCAACTCTTGCATTTCAAGGAAAGAAATCCAAAATGAACTTTGAAAATTCAAGAGAATGTAACTGTGACAAGGTAAACCATAACAAAACACTACTGGAATATTCCAACTCTTGCATTTCAACGAAAGAAATCCAAAAATGAACTTTGAAAAATCAAGAGGATGTAACTGTGACAAGGTAAACCATGACAAAACACTACTGAAATATTCCAACTCTTGCATTTCAAGGAAAGAAATCCAAAATGAACTTTGAAAAATCAAGAGAATGTAACTGTGACAAGGTAAACCACGACAAAACACTACTGAAATATTCCAACTCTTGCATTTCGAGGAAAGAAATCCAAAATGAACTTTGAAAAATCAAGAGAATGTAACTGTGACAAGGTAAACCACGATAAAACACTATTGAAATATTCCAACTCTTGCATTTCACGAAAGAAATTCAAAATGAAGTTTGAAAAATCAAGAGAATGTAATTGTGATATGGTGAACCACAACAAAACACTACTGAAATATTCCAACTCTTGCATTTCACGAAAGAAATTCAAAATAAACTTTGAAAAATCAAGAGAATGTAAAAATCCAAAATGAACTTTGAAAAATCAAGAGAATGTAACTGTGACAAGGTAAACCACGACAAAACACTACTGAAATATTCCAACTCTTGCATTTCAAGGAAAGAAATCCAAAATGAACTTTGAAAAATCAAGAGAATGTAACTGTGACAAGGTAAACCATAACAAAACACTACTGAAATATTCCAACTCTTGCATTTCAACGAAAGAAATCCAAAATGAACTTTGAAAAATCAGGAGAATGTAACAGTGACAAGGTAAAGCACAACAAGACACTACTGAAATATTCCAACTCTTGCATTTCAACGAAAGAAATTCAAAATGAACTTTGAAAAATCAAGAGAATGTAAAAATCCAAAATGAACTTTGAAAAATCAAGAGAATGTAACTGTGACAAGGTAAACCACGACAAAACACTACTGAAATATTCCAACTCTTGCATTTCAAGGAAAGAAATCCAAAATGAACTTTGAAAATTCAAGAGAATGTAACTGTGACAAGGTAAACCATAACAAAACACTACTGGAATATTCCAACTCTTGCATTTCAACGAAAGAAATCCAAAATGAACTTTGAAAAATCAAGAGAATCTAACTGTGACAAGGTAAACCATGACAAAACACAACTGAAATATTCCAACTCTTGCATTTCGAGGAAAGAAATCCAAAATGAACTTTGAAAAATCAAGAGAATGTAACTGTGACAAGGTAAACCACGATAAAACACTATTGAAATATTCCAACTCTTACATTTCACGAAAGAAATTCAAAATGAAGTTTGAAAAATCAAGAGAATGTAATTGTGATATGGTAAACCACAACAAAACACTACTGAAATATTCCAACTCTTGCATTTCACGAAAGAAATTCAAAATAAACTTTGAAAAATCAAGAGAATGTAAAAATCCAAAATAAACTTTGAAAAATCAAGAGAATGTAACTGTGACAAGGTAAACCACGACAAAACACTACTGAAATATTCCAACTCTTGCATTTCAAGGAAAGGAATCCAAAATGAACTTTGAAAAATCAAGAGAATGTAACTGTGACAAGGTAAACCATAACAAAACACTACTGAAATATTCCAACTCTTGCATTTCAACGAAAGAAATCCAAAAATGAACTTTGAAAAATCAAGAGAATATAACTGTGACAAGGTAAACCATGACAAAACACTACTGAAATATTCCAACTCTTGCATTTCAAGGAAAGAAATCCAAAATGAACTTTGAAAAATCAAGAGAATGTAACTGTGACAAGGTAAACCACGACAAAACACTACTGAAATATTCCAACTCTTGCATTTCAAGTAAAGAAATCCAAAATGAACTTTGAAAAATCAAGAGAATGTAACTGTGACAAGGTAAACCACGACAAAACACTATTGAAATATTCCAACTCTTGCATTTCAAGGAAAGAAATCCAAAATGAACTTTGAAAAATCAAGAGAATGTAACTGTGACAAGGTAAACACGATAAAACACTATTGAAATATTCCAATTCTTGCATTTCAAGAAAGAAATTCAAAATGAAGTTTGAAAAATCAAGAGAATGTAATTGTGATATGGTAAACCACAACAAAACACTACTGAAATATTCCAACTCTTGCATTTCACGAAAGAAATTCAAAATAAACTTTGAAAAATCAAGAGAATGTAAAAATCCAAAATGAACTTTGAAAAATCAAGAGAATGTAACTGTGACAAGGTAAACCATGACAAAACACTACTGAAATATTCCACCTCTTGTATTTCAATTAAAGAAATCCAAAATGAACTTTGAAAAATCAAGAGAATGTAACTGTGACAAGGTAAACCATAACAAAACATTACTGAAATATTCCAACTCTTGCATTTCAACGAAAGAAATCCAAAAATGAACTTTGAAAAATCAAGAGAATGTCACTGTGACAAGGTAAACCACGACAAAACACTACTGAAATATTCCAACTCTTGCATTTCAAGGAAAGAAATCCAAAATGAACTTTGAAATATCATGAGAATGTAACAGTGACAAGGTAAACCACGACAAAACACTACTGAAATATTCCAACTCTTACATTTCAAGGAAAGAAATCCAAAATGAGCTTTGAAAAATCATGAGAATGTAACTGTGAAAAGGTAAACCACGATAAAACACTATTGAAATATTCCAACTCTTGCATTTCACGAAATAAATTCAAAATAAACTTTGAAAAATCAAGAGAATGTAACTGTGACAAGGTAAACCACGACAAAACATTACTGAAATATTCCAATTCTTGCATTTCAACGAAAGAAATCCAAAATGAACTTTGAAAAATCAAGAGAATGTAACTGTGACAAGGTAAACCACGACAAAACACTACTGAAATATTCCAACTCTTGCATTTCAAAGAAAGAAATTAGTAAACCACGACAAAACACTACTGAAATATTCCAACTCTTGCATTTCACGAAAGAAAATCAAAATGAACATTGAAAAATCAAGAGAATGTAACTGTGACAAGGTAAAGCACAACATAGTAACCACGACAAAACACTACTGAAATATTCTAAATCTTGCATTTCACGAAAGAAAATCAAAATGAACTTTGAAAAATCAAGAGAATGTAACTGTGACAAGGTAAAAAACAACAAAACACTACTGAAATATTCCAACTCTTGCATTTCAACGAAAGAAATCCAAAATGAACTTTGAAAAAATCAAGAAATGTAACTGTGACAAGGTAAAGCATAACAAGACACTACTGAAATATTCCAACTCTTGCATTTCAACGAAAGAAATTCAAAATGAACTTTTAAAAATTAAGAGAATGTAACTGTGACAAGGTAAACCACGACAAAACACTACTGAATTTAAGTTTGTTTCATCTCATTCGAAGACATGTAAAAAAAAAAGTTGAAAAAATATATCATGTTAAAAAAAATTAAAAAAAATGGGGAGGGGGGGCAAAAAGTTGGTGGGAGGGGGCACCCTTCGAGTTTGGGGGTAAGGGACCTTTGGGGGGTTGATGTCTCTGCTGGTTAGGGTCGTCGGTGCTTATGATCCTTGATGGTTCGTACTCACATACACCTTACTACTTGATTTGCAAGGATTTCTATGGTTTGTTCTGAATTTCATTATTAAAATTCTTTTCTTGCCATCTACATCTCTCTTAGTATCAACTATTTAGTATATTATAACGTTAAACTCTATTTTGAATTGACAACACTGTCCAAACATCACTTGTGTATTATACAGTACACAATCAACCCATCTCCCCCAAAAAAATTTTATTCAGAGATTTCATGTTAAAAAATTATCCAATCACTAATTAGAATCAATCACACTCCTATTATTCAAACATTAATTAATATCGTTCATAGTGTCCAATTTGCGAATTCCTTATCCATTTTTGCAAAAATGTCAATCAAAACAATTCCTAAATACGCAATTTGACAATCTCTAGTTTTCGATTAAAAAAAAACCAGCGGGGAATCCCGCTGGTAATTGCTAATCACTTTAACCCTTTTTCTCCATCGTCAAGTACATGCTCCAAAAAATATTTTATTCAGAGATTTCATGTTAAAAAATTATCCAATCACTAATTACCCCTTTTTTGCAAATGTCAATCAATGAATTCCGATTGTAAAAGCGTGTTTAATCACGTTGCATAAGTACATGCTCTGAAAAGGTGCCAGGGAACGTAATCTCCCCAAACACGTCAAACTGTGACAACAATAGCAATAACCAGTCTGGTAATCTGCCTTGAAAAGGTGCCAAGGAACGTAAAGGCCCAGAATCCATAAGTACATGCTCTGGAAAGGTGCCAAGGAACGTAAAGGCCCAGAATAGCACAGGAAGGAACATAAAGGTCTAAAATTCCATAGATACATTCTACTCATATATTTTTACAATGTGCAATTTTAATTTTTCACGCTTAAGAACGGGATCAAGGACTTATTATAAGCACAAACTCTGGCGAAAATGTTACAAATGAAGGGGAGGAGGATAGCCAAGGCTGAGGAAACAGATTTTGACGTTTGATTTGACGATGTTAGATCAGAAAATGATGGGAAGTTTCTGATTTTGTTGTCATCTCAGGGTAATAGAGAGAGGAGGTGGGGGGGGGGGGGGTAAATTCTCAGTCTGAGTCCCCTGTGGTTATTTATGGTATTCATAGGCTACAACGTTTTTCATTTTTCACACTTAAAAATGGAATTAGGGACTTGTTATGAGAACGGTGGTAGTCAGAGTCGTCCACGAAAATATTACAAACGAAGGTATTTTCCCAATATGCGGACACCTCGGGTTAACCACTATAGAGTAGGCAATAATAAAACCCATTTTTGACGTGTTAACTGCTATAGAGTAGGCAATGATAGCATGGTTTTCAATGCGTATACGATATTAAACTGTGGTTTTTTGGGGTTTAGAGGGGGGAAAGGTATCTAGGTTAGGTTAGGTTACGTGTTTAATATATGCAATGCTTTACCCCCCCCCCTCTCCCCCCTAATGTGCAAATTTATAGCCCAAATTTGTTTATAAACTATTATATATTCATCCTATTTTGTTTTATTTCATTAGCATTAACCAAACTTGACTTTTTAGATGTGTCAACATAATGGGAAAGTACCCAAATGAAGAGGAGGAGGGGTGACAAGTCTCTAGAACTTATCCAGCGGGAGGGAGCAACGCTGAGTAAAAGGCATTTGCCGTTGGACTTGACAGGTTTCGACTAGCAAATGATGCGAAGTTTTCGATTTTGTTGTCAATTCAGGGTGATAGAGAGAGAGGCGGGGGCAATTCTCAGTCTGAGTCCTCTGTAGATATTCGTGGTATTCATACAACGTTTTTCATTTTCCATACATAAAAACAAAATTAAGGAAATTTTATAAAAACAGTGGTGGTCACAGCCGCCCACAAAAATAACAAGAGAAGAGAAGGAGGGGGGATGACCCTGCAAAAATGTATTCAATTGGAGGGATAAAGGCTGAGTAAATGGCTTGTCGTCTCTGTGTGTTTGTCGTTCGCCGTTTGATTTGACGGTTTTTAACCAGCAAATGATTCGAAGCTTCCGAATTGGTTGTTTCCTCGTGGCGATAAAGAGGGGGTGGAGCGTTTCCCCGTCTGTTTCCTCTGTGTATATTCATCGTATTCCTAAAACGTTTATCTACTTAGAATTCTTGAATGTCACTAGTTTCTTCGAAAGCGATAAAGTATTTACATGTTAAATGTGAACCCTATAAACCCTATCTATTCACATTTGGAAAATTTCTCTTCTACTCCCTGTGGAGAAATTGAAGAAAATACACGTAATAGTGCGGTTCATTAGTTTTCAACTAACCTCCATGTGATATATCTTTAATCCTTACACCTTTCATCCAGGGTCCATCGTAAGTCTATTATCTCAAACTAGCTATTAATACCCCTTTTTTCAACGGTGTTTGATGCACCAGTACATAGTCACGTCAATAGTCCTAGTCACGTCAATCTCACTAGTCCTATTCAGTCAATAGTCACGTCGATCTCACTTGTTTCTTCATAAGCGATAAAGTATTTACATGTCAAATGTAGGCTTTATCGACCTACCTAATCAAATTGAAAAATGCCATCTTCCACTCACTGCGGAGAAATTGAAAAAATTGCAACCAAAAGCTTCTTTGGTTTTCAACACCTCTCCGTGGGAAACATATTTTTATTTGCATCCACTCATTCAAGATACTTCATGGATTCTAGCATTTTGACACTAGCGAAAAATAATTGTTCTTTCATTGGTATCTGAGACACATCAGTTCATAAATAGTTCTTTCAAAATATCTTTTATAGTTGGAGGGGCGCATTGTTTGTTTGCTAAATTGATTTTATCCTAATTGTGAATCCAAAACCTGTTGTGGGACTACCCTTTTAATCTTTTGGGTTGACAGGACAAGTATTATCTACCCACTGCTCTGTCTCTTATCGTTCTTCTTCATTCATCAGCTGAAAGTTTCTAAGACTACCTGCCTGGAACTTACCTTTAGTATCTGTTGAATCTTCCTCTTTTAATCATCGATTATTGACAGAACTTTAATAGGATCAGCTGAAGGCGCAGTTTTTATGTCACAGCTAGGTGAATTCTAGAAAATTTTAATTGCTAAAACATTCAAATGAAACTTTGGATGTTAATTTGAGGCAGGTCAGTGCATCTTTCTAAAATTAGATGCCACTTAATGGAGCTGAATTAGCTATTTAAAATGGTTGTGTAAATTTGGCCACCTAGGGAAAGAAGTAACTCAGGCGCATGCGGAAGGGAGAACCTTTTAGACAATGCCTTATGATTTCTTATACGTTGTATTTGTGATCAATTTTTCTGATTTTGTAAAGTCGGAAGGTGATGAAGGAAATTGGAAGGGAATAAAAAGTTGGGAGGGGCTAAAAGAAGTTACTGCCTGCACGCAAATTTTGACACGAAGTAGAAAGAACAAGAAGTAACAAATTACTGTATTTCTGAACAAATTGAGACAACTCTACATGTAATTAAACAAAAAAAGTTTTTTTTCAACTGAAATTAAGGAGTAACATTAAAAATTAAACAAGCAGATAGTGTTCCGTATATGAGAAGCCTACCCCTTCCTCAACCCTCGGTCTTTATGCTAAAGTCTTAAAGCTCTTTAAAAATAAATCTCATTCAAATTAGACGGCCCTTGTCTTTGAGTAGTCTTTTATAAAGAATTGTGAGTAAAAGTCAAACATTAGCTTAAAGAGCGAGGTTTGAGAATGGTCATCCCTGGTAAACGGAATGATTTCTGTTTGTTTTAAGTTTTAGTGTTGCTCCTTACTCTCAGTTGAAAAAAATCTTGCTTCCTATTCAATTTCTGGCCGTTTTCAAATCATACCAGGAAGTCTCCTTTACTCCCCCCGTGTAAAATTTCCCCTAAAGAATCCAATCCCCCCCTAAACTCTTCTCCTCACGAAAATCAAGCCTTTTTTTGTTTCGGTCAAGGCCGTATCCAGCGGGGGGGGGGGTACCTGGTTTGAACCCCCCCCCTGAAATTTTTACCGAGTCGAAAATAAGTCGAAAATTAGTAAAACCTAGGTAAAAAACAGTAAAATTAGTCGAAAACTGAGCCAAAAATTAGTAACCCCCCCCCCTTCCCGAAACAAAATCCTGGATCCACCCTTGGTTTCGGTTACTATTAAGCCGATTCGCTCCTTAATTATATTCCATTGCCACGGACTCTTTGATAAGGCTTATTTTTGACGAAATAACTCTCCTAAATACGCCTTCCATCCAAAAGACCAATCATTCGTAAGCTAAATGAGTGAACGGAACATAGTTATTGCACTCTTAATGAATATGCATAATTCACAGCGTAAAGCTCCCCTCCAATTAGTGCTTCACCACTTGAAGCGTTCTCGGAAGGGGGAATCTTTCTTAAGTAAGATTTAAAGGCAAGCTAAGTTAAGTCACTTGACCCATGCCTCATTGAAAAGTGAACTTTCTTTTAATTGGATTCATCATTTTAAAAAACGTTATTGAACTCGCTGTTTAAAAAAGAGTCGCACTTCCTTTTATTCGGATTTCTCGCTGAGAGAGAAAAATCACATCTGGAAGGATACTATGAAAGCGATAATTAAATTTTCCTGCATCAAAACACTATATGTTGAAAATAACGTTAAATGTAAAAAAAAACACTCTTTTAAAATAGCAACGTTAGAATTAGCGTATATGGAAAAAGTTCAATTTTCTTAACTCAAAGTGTTCAACGCTGTTCTTCATCAGCATCGTCAAGATGTTCCACGCTGTTCTTCATCAGCATCGTCAAAATGGCGTGAGCTACAGAGGTTAGGTTGGGATACGATATTTTGATTTCGAAACTGTAGCCTGATGTATCAATGAAACCGTTTTAGGCACATCAGTGTCTTTCATATATCACATATACGAGGCGGCGCTTACGAAGCGCGGCGAAACTGTGCCAAACATGGCAGGACTGTGCGAAACGTTTCGGGGACTGTTGCGCACGTGGTGCTCCTAGGTGTACACCAGGTGGTGAAAATGGGCGATCCCTCGCATCAATGAAGGATTTGCAAAGTTGAAATACAAATGCTCAAATAGATACTAATAAATTACGAATCACAATAGCGTAAGTAATAAGCTACTTCTCAGCCTCTCCCGTATAAGTTTTAAAATATAAAAGAGTGAAATATTTTGTAACTTCTGAGGGGAATCCCATATTTCTGGTAAAATATTTTTTTTCTACTTAATTCAAATCTCACAACGATCTTTTCTTTAAACTTCCCACCATCAGAGAAAAAATACGTGTATAATTCCAGTTGATACTAAGTTGACCGAGAAATCTTTCCAGATGATTACTCGTGCATAATAATAATTACTTGAGTTAGTTTTGTTTCGCTAATCTTTATTAACAATTTGACACAC
The DNA here is from genome assembly GCA_027921565.1 of Artemia sinica. Taxonomy (NCBI): domain Eukaryota; kingdom Metazoa; phylum Arthropoda; class Branchiopoda; order Anostraca; family Artemiidae; genus Artemia; species Artemia sinica. Next base: position 7,889,193 of record CM051258.1, on the reverse strand, counting down.
AGAAATTATGTTTTAAATGTTTTAAGAACCGGAACTAAATACGGGAACACAGTGGGGTAAGAATGCGGCTGTGAGAACTGTGTACTGTTGCTTTGGATCGTGGTTTATGCTTAAAATTTTGAGGACAGGTTTGATAAGAAGAGTGCGCGCGCAGAGGTTTGTTGATTCGCGAAAGTGATTCTGTAATTAAATTGACTTGTGCTATTTTGATGCCCTCCAGACAAGTCTCATCACAGAGTAGGAGGACATCTACGCAGCACCCACTTGAGGGAAGATTGGACGCTGTTCATTGACGCCCTGTGTGCCTCTGGAAGAACTAGGCATAAAATTGGATACTATGCTGGTGTAACTTCAGTAAAATTTTAGATCAGAAGCTTTTTCCGTATTAGAAATAGTGACATTAGGAGTTGTGAAACTTATTAGAATGAATTCAGAGCCTAAATTATTCCCTGGAAAGATCTGTTCAAGCTCCTATCTCAACTTCAAAGCTTAGAAAATTAAATAGAAGACAGGTCTATTTCCTGTCCTATTTTTGAAAAAAAATTCTTGTTTTCCTTTAATTTGGTTAAGTTAGCCTTTCTTTGACTCTATTTTTCTTCTCAGATTTAAAGCCATATTAGGTTTATTTTTCAAATTTAAGATACATTTTTCAGAGTTCTTAGAAACCCTATAAATTAAGAATTTGCCAAGTTATGAGGCTCAAAAGCGTTTTCTTGTGTCTTGGGTGTGCTATATATCTATTTATAAAAGTGTTGCTTTCACAAAATAAAGTTTATGTAAGCTAAACGAAGATCAGTAATCTTTGAAGAAGTTGAGGTAGATACTCTCTCCCCTTAAGCTAATCCTCTGTTTTTTCATATTAAATGGGAAATAAATTGATTACGAGCTTGGAGTAACGAGCAATTTTATGACATCATAAAAGACATCGTAAGATAGTAACTTTATGACATCATCATGACTTTTGACATCATAAGTAGAGAAAGTTCTTTTCGTGAAAAGAAGTATTACGAGCAATTACACATCGCATGATTGTCGAAATTTAAAAATTTCTGGAAAACTGATCTTGAGTAGATGTACGAGTATGTTATGTAATTTTTAGCTATACATAATCGATTAATGACGTCTTCAAAATCACTAGATATTTCATTATCATCTATTCGTACTTTAAACACAACATTTATTATCCTTTTTCCAATGGAACCTAGTAGCCTTGAATTGCTATGGCCCAGAACTTGTTTATTCCAAGGAAGGTGCAAAGAATTGCCCCCTTTCAAAAATCATTTACACAATGTGGCATATGTCGTACGTGGCTCAAGCATAGAAGCATGGTGAAAGGAGGTATGACGTGGCACACTCTGGATGGTGAACCGGTGGACATAATTTGACTGGTAACACCATACTCTACCTCTAATTCAAGACCCTAAAAAATACAAAATAAAGTGTTTTTCCACTTTTCTTTACACCTTAAAGAAGAAACAATTACCCATCCTCTGAGAAAAATTTTCAGGAATAAAGTTTCATGGACACTAAGAAATTTGGAAGGCTCAAACGCCATATCCTCAAAGATGTGGGACACCATACAAAGTAAGTAGCTTTTGGTTATATAATAATAATACGAATGTAGTGATGGGTCCACGGGAATGGTTTTGGGGCACAGGCCTTCCATAAATTAGAAAGATACGCTAATTATTGAGATACAGGGGTAAAAATACGAAAGGGGAGCCCAAGTTTCCTTGCTGCCCCCACCCCAAAACATTATTTCTGTATCCGCCCATAAGAAGGCTACGTCACTGCGTGGATGTAATTATTTGCCAATTGTCGTTTAAAATAGCACAACTACGAATGCCTATTCAGCTGCTTAAAATTCAACCCTGTCCTATTATTTCTATATGGGTGCCTATTCAGCAAATAGTTTATTTCTTCAAATTCATCGCCCCATAAACTTAACCAAAACAAGCCGTATTCCGATATCATTTTGGCACCATCATAGAAACCAAAATGTCGTAATGGATGGCGATAAAAATTTTACATACACTCCAGACGCTATAATCTGCCTAAGTTCAATTAAAGCCTCGATGAGCTTCTCCGATTTCAATGAAACTTTATCCCAAACTCCATTGGTTAGCCTAAAGAAACCCCATAGCTGAAGGTGCAGGGTGACACCTGATACCCCGACAATAAGAAGGTACATGTGGAAATGAAAAGGGCATTATGCAGATGGTGTGTGAACTAATCAGTGGCGTGCCTCAAACTAATCGATGGCATCTCAGTTAAGTACTTTCATGGCTCGTAATCTTACAGTGGTCCTTTGAAAAATACTCTTCTCTCTATTAGACATAAATAGCCATCGGTTTGTAGTCAAAACTTTTGAACGTATTTCTACCGCATACAGTGGTAAATCCAGGGGAGGGCATATACCCCCTCTTGCATAAAATCATTTTAGATTTTGATTTATATAGGTTGATTTTTTGGGTTTTTTTTTTCAAAAATCAGGCAAATTTTCTTAGGTTCGTAACTTTTGATACGTGACATTAAACTTAGTGAATTATATATGTTTGGGCAGCATAAAAGCCAATTCCTTTGACTTTTTAATTATCAAATCTCCTTTTTTTATTATCAAAACTTCTTTTTTAGAATTTCGGTTATTATTGGGGCCGAGTTGTTCCTCGCTTACAGTTATTTGCCAGAAATTGATTAATTTATGTGTTGATATGTATCAATATTATTATAATAAGTATCAGTTGTATATTAATATGAGTTTACTTACTTGTGGTGGACTTGATAGACAAATATGATTGAATTTATCTACCTATAGGCCTACTTGTATAATTAGCTCTAAATGTCAGCAATCAAGTCACAATGTATAATTAGTTCCTAGGAGGGCTCGTAAAATCAGTTCGCAATGTGTATAATTTTTTCCTAACTTTCAGATCTAAAATCAAATACATAACACTAAACAACGGGTACCTGAAGCCATCTTACTGAGAGTATTTTATTATAATTTATTATAAAATCAATCAGTTGTCGCTCCTCACGAACGAGTATACGCTGCTATTTTTCTTCTCTATGTGGTTCCAGTTCAGGAAAATGTAGGGGGGATGTATAAATGTATTTTTCATATCTAGGGGTGGGGAGAGACATTTTTTTTCCAATTTTTCTCAATGCAAAAACTAATTTATATTTCAATGAAAATATGAAAAAAAGTATTTTTTAACGTCCAGGGGAGGGGTAACAAATATATATGACGAAATTTTTAAAAACTGGGTACATATTAGTACATAACTAATAAAAAAAAATGCTCACTGGGCTTCCTCTACCCTGTAGAAAGTGACTCTTACAGAGGGAGTATATTTGAGGAGGATGAGCGGGTCATGAGAATATTACAAAAGAGATGAAAACGAGAATCATGGGATGATAATGCATCATCTATTGGAACATACATTTTACAACAATCATGATTATTCGGGACTGTGGGCTATATCATGAGCCGCTGTCCTGTATGTATATTAAATAAAAAAAAAACAAGTTTTTTTAACTGAAAGTAAGGAACGACATTAAAACTTAAAACAAAAAGAAATTATTCCTTATGTGAAAGGGGCTCTCCCCTCCTCAACGCTTCGCTCTTTAAGCTAAAGTTTTTTATTGTGTAAAAAAATAGAGTTTTGAGAAAGTCAAACTTTAGCGCAAAGAGCGAGGCGTTTAGGAGGGGACAGCCCCTTTCATATACGGAATAATTTCTGTTCGTTTTTAGTTTTAACGTCGTTCCTTACTTTCAGTTAAAAAAACTTGTTTTTTTTATTCAGTTTTTGAACGTTTTTGAATTATTGCAGGTTTTGATTTTGGCTCACCGTACATGAATAATTAAAGCAAAATTTGCATATTAATTTTACTTTATTTCGTTAAATGGCTTTTTCGAAGCTTATTTAATTTTATTTACGAACATTTCTATTAGTAATAAATATACGTAACTTACGAATTGACTTACGTAACGAACTTCTATATTCATATATTTTTAATACGTATATTAGGGGGCTCGCCCCCTAGTCAATACCTCGCTCTTTAAGCTAAAGTTCGAATTTTGTTCCAATTTTTTTTAAAAACACAGAGGCCGTTATTTAGAATAAATAGCTCTTATGAAAGTACTAAAAAATATGTGGCTTAAAGAGCGAGGTATTGACTAGTGGGTGAACCCAATCATACACGTAATATTTTCTGTTCGTTTTAAGTTTTGATGTTGCTCCTTATTTTCAGTTGGAAAACTTGTTTTTTTATATTTAATTTCTGATCTTTTTTTTAAATAATGCTGGGAAATCTGGCGCCCCCTTCATAGCAATATCCCTTCCCCCATGAAAACTTTCTTCATGGAAAGATCCTCCCACATAAACCCCGACCCACCCACCCCCATACTACCAGAAAAAATCCCCCCTGAAAACGTCTGTGTACTTCCCAATAACCAATGCTATATGTTAACATTGGGTAAAATTCATAACTTTCAGTCCTCCCCCCGGGGACTTTGGGGATTAAGTCATCCTAAAGGACATATTTATCATATTTTCAACCATGCTCAACAAAATGGCTATCTCAAAGTTTGAATCAGGCGACTTTGGGGAAAAATTGAGCGTGGGAGGGGGCCTAGTTGCCCTCCATTTCTTTTGGTCGCTTAAAAAGGGCACTAGAACTTTTAAATTCCGTTCCAATGAGTCCTCCCCGATATTCTAGGACGACTGGGTTAATACGATCACCCCTGAAAAAAAATAAATAAATAAACACGCATCCGTGATCTATCTTCTGGCAAAAAATGCAAAATTCCACATTTTTGTAGATAGGAGCTTGAAACCTCTACAGTAGGGTCCTATGATGCGCTGAATATGACGGTGTGATTTTCATTAAGGTTCTAAACTTTTAGGGGGTCTTTCCCCCTTTTTACGAAAATCAGCCAAATTTTCTCAGACGCGTAACTTTTGATGGGTAGGACTAAACTTGATGAAAGTTATATATTTAAAATCAGCATTAAAATTTGATTCTTTTGATGTATCTATTGGTATCAAAAACCCGTCTTCTAGAGTTTCGGTTACCATTGAGCCGGATCGCTCCTTACTTACAGTTCGTTACCACGAAGCGTTTGATCTGTGTGCAGTCATGAATTGCAACTTCTTGGAAATTGTAGCGTTTGTAATGCCAGCGAAAAGTAAGAAAAGGAACTTGGAAATGCAAACATTTTCCAATATATAGGAGTTGTCATAATAAAATTATCGACAAATTATCACATTTATCTTTGAAATAAGACCCTTGTGTCGTTGTTGAATTCGTTCCTGCATTCAAGAATAAAACTGCACTTTGACAACTTTTTGAATCGTTTGCCTAACGAGGAATTGCCCTTATTTTTCAAGTGACCTGCTTGCAGATGTGTTGACGTCACAAGAGACTAACTGGTTTTAGGCAGTGGCGTCAATTCACATAAATATATGGGGAGGGTCGAAAATCTGTTTTTCAGTCATAGAGGTGGGACAATGCTGTTGTATTTGAAATGAAAATACAAAAAAAAACGTTTTACAGCGAAAATGCCATACGAAGGTAGGCCCTACTTCTTAGAGTCTAGAAAGAGGGGCAGAGGGACAAAAAACCATTGGGAAGAAAGTGCCCCCTGCCCTCCTCCCAAACTGAACCCACTGGTTTTTAGGTACCTTTGTTCCTGGTTAAGCTGTATGGTTTTTCTCTTTACCAATACAATTCCATTTGTAAGAAAAAGGGCAATTCAGTTGAATTTTAGTGAACTGACACTGTTGAATATTCAAATTAGCTTTAAGCAGTACAAAAATTGCTTAAATCTGAGAATTAAATATCAAGCAAAATTAGATTTAGCCGTAGGAATGGCTCCATCACAATCATGAATATTGTCGAAATAACTCGAAATCTTTATCTTTGCACTACTGACCAGTAAATATAGTCATTATTTTGGAGCATGATTTGGGTTTGATTTTGGAGAACATTCCCAATAACTATTTGTTCTAATAGTGAAGCATGGATGAGGTTTTTCTCATGGGTGAATTCGTTTATCCATCCTTATCATTAGCTGTATGAAATGACATCGATTTTTGCATACGAAGTCTGAATACCAAAGAAATCAGACAGAAATCACACGTGGCTCAAGGGGGTATCAAGGATTTTTGCACGGGGAAGGGGGTATTTTTTAGGGATTTTGCAAAGAATAACTTTAACAACACATCAAAAAAATTTTTATATGCATTTTTGTTACGTTTTTACGAGTCGGACATTTTTTTTGTGGGGGGGGGGGGTTATATACCATAACCCCTCCCCTAGGTCTTGCTGTGACTTGATAAGGTTTCGCAAATATATTCATGTTTAGTGTGTGAAAACTGTTAAACTGATGTAAATAGAATGACTGCTGTTGGGGGCCAATTCGGGTCTGAAACAAATTATCGTGTGGACAATATTTAAAGAATAAATAATAGAGATCACACCGTTTATAATTTTAATAATTTGGTTAAAACTTTAAAGTACCATGGACATCAAAACAAAACCGCCTTTGCCTCATAAAAACTTGATACATCTTAGATCTGTTTAGATGTTGAAAACTGTGATTTTACACAGTTTTTCCCTTGGTTGTTTCAAAACTATAAAATTTTTATGGCGGCACCAGATTCTCGTCAGTGTTGCCACATTGAATCTCAAACTGAGTAAGCAAAACCAATTAGTTAGTTTGAAAGGTTGTGTGTCCATCAACATAGAAACATTGACATTTTCTTAATTCCCCAAGACAACTAAACCTTCCAAGGAAAGCTAAGCTTTCTTAAGCCATTTGCTGTTTTGTGCTTAGTTTATTTATGCTGATTTTTCGTTCATTTTTCCTTCTTTTCTTAAATTTAGTGCTCGCTATTACCAAAAACTTTACAACTACATATGGAGTTTTTTTTCATCAGAAATTAAGTTCACGGTTTGCCTAATTTAAAAGATATATGTGATTGTGCTAGTTTTTACTTAATGAATTTAAATTCATTGTCCCTATCCTTTGTACTCTAAATATACGACTGACCTCCGATTGTTATTGTAATAAATTGAATTAATGATAATAAAATTGCTTTTGCAAGAGGTGATTTATATTTATTTTCTTGTTACTCCCTTCAAAGGTGTCGAAAACTCGTTGCCCGTGAATTTGCAGCTACGTGCCAAAAATTCCCGAAAGTATGCAGGAATCTTTTTTTTTTGGGGGGGGGGGGCTCTAAAATGGTAATACCTGTGGTTATATACAAATGTAGTTTAAATTTAAGGCATACTCGTACGAACTTTAATATTTTTTTGTGGGAGGGGATTGGTGCGGATCAAAAGGTCTGTGTCCCTATATTGATGTTATGATTTTGTGCTTTTTCACTATCTTCACTTCTTTTAAAAGGTAGTTTTGATGTGTTTAATTTTTGTATTTATTTTGAGCAAATTTTTGTTTCGAATTTTCTTGGGTAGAAATTTTTCTAATTTTTGCGAAAAAAGTTTGTTCAGCCAGTGGTAAAAAAATTTGATACAAAATATATCTGACATCTAGAGTGAATATTTTTTATGTTTGTGGTATAATAGGATAGTCTTGGGAAATAAAACCTCCTTGGTGCAGACTGGTCTGACCTCTAAGGAGGATCGGGAAATTTTCTTGGAGCAAAGACGATTGAAAAAGAAAAAGTCATTAGACCCATCTTACAGGAGTGAATCCCCTCTCCATCCCATTGCCCTGTGTGCAGTACGTGTACACGAGCATCAGTTTTGAACAAAAAAAAACCATTCACTGTATTTTCAAGTTCTGGCAAGAGACTGACTGACAACAATTTTCTAGGTGGACTGTGGATGCACATAGAAGTATCCACGTGGTTCTTCGCCTTCTTCTCTTATTTGGACTTGCTCACTGTGACGGTATTAAAGGTAATTATCTCTAATATATATTGCATGCTTAGATTAGGAAAAGTTACAGTACAAAAAACTTATGTTTTGAAAGTAGATAGATAGATAGATAGATAGATTTATTTTCCATATATGAGTAAAGTAATTACATAACACTCTACAAATCCCCACAAAGGCTCCATGGCCTGTAGGAGGGGGATTATGAAAAGATCAAATAAACATTAAACATTTAAACGCTTAAGATTTAAACAATATAGACATAACATTAATATTTAAACATATAAACATAAGCATTTGAACTTTTAACATGTGAAGCATTTGCTTCATAAAACGGAAAAAAAAAAAAAAAAAAAAAAAAAAAAAAAAAAAAAAAAAAAAAAAAAAAAAAAAAAAAAAAAACAAGGAGAGTTCACTAAATAAGCTTTATCAAACTATTGGCAGCAGGCAAAAGTAAAAAAAAATTAATTGCATGGAAACAAATATTTTTTACTAGTCTTTTGAAGGTGCCAAACGAGTGGTATTCTCGTGCCGAATCGGGAAGGGTGTTCCATGTCAAATGACACGCAACAAGAGTTTTAAAATCGGATCTTATTGTTGGTGTATGGGGAATTTGGATATTTAGAGGACTACGGAGTTGATAATTTGACCGATCAGATACAAAAGAAGACATAAACCTAAGGGACCTAGGAATATCACCATGGAGCTGAAGAAAAGCGAAAGACGCAAAGGAAAGAATACAAAGTTTTTTAATATCAAGTAACGGTTTAGTTGCCGAACGATTTACATCCTGGATAAGATTTATAGCTTTATCATAATTATTCGAAAGCGGTTTGAGAAAAGAAGGGAAAGTAGACATCCATATGACTGAACAATAGGAAACATAAGAATGAGTTAAGCTATGAAATAGGATTCTAGAATTGGTCCTGGAAAGATATGTTTTAGTTTTCTTAGAATACCGAGGTTTCTGCATACCTTCATTTTAATCAAATCAATATGGTGTTTGAAAGATAAATTTTCATCTAGGAGAATACCTAGGAAACGGACATGGCCATCCTTTGGTCTACTAATAAAGCCTTTGGATATATGAATTTCGGATAATTGAGGGCAAGCCTGGGATATACGAGAAAAAACTAAAAAACTAATTTTAGAAACATTTAAGGCAAGAGAGTTAGCATCAAACCAAATTGAAACTCTCTCAAAGAGGTCTGCTAACATTGTACGAACCTCATCCTCTGTTCTTCCAGAAGTAATAAGGGTGGTATCATCGGCAAAAGTAACAAGAGAATCCGAGGTACGCAAACTATAATTATGGGTAAGGGAGACTGTTGGATGACATAGACGACAGCAATGAAGAGGATTTTTATTTCTAACTGCAAAAATTAGGTCATTTGTATAAATTAAAAACAGTGCCGGCCGTAAAACTGACCCATGAAAAACTTTAAAAACAGAACATTAAAACAGAAAACAGAATTTAAAACAGAACACATGAAAATAAGACCGCATCGAAATTTCAAAGCCGGTATTGATGAACAGGTTTCCGTGGCATAGTGAGATATTGCTCACTCCGTGACAAAGATATAAACGTTAGTTTTTTGGGATTTAGAGGGACTAAAGGGTATGTAGATTAGGTTAGGTTAGGTATTTAATATATGCTATTCTTTACGCCCCCCCCCCCCTAATGTGCAAATATATAGCCCAAATCTGTTCATAAGCTATTATATTTTCATCCTATTTTGTTTTATTTTATTAGCATTGACCAAACTTCACATCTCCCATGTGTCCTGTATATCAGAAGAGTGCTGTTTTGATTTAGGACAGTTATAGTGTGATCTCGAGGATTTTTGGCAACTAAGATTTCCTCATTAAGGACGGAACTAAATCATCTCTGTATCTAAGAGCCGTCTCTATACCATCTATGCCATCTCTGTAGCTATAGCATCTAATAACTATACCATCTCTAGATCTAAGAGCCATCTCTATACTATCTATATCATCTCTGTATCTATACCATCTAATATCTATCCCATCTCTGGATCTAAAAGCCGTCTCTATACCATCTATTTCATCTCTGTACCTATACGATCTAATATCTATGCCATCTCTGGATCTAAGAGCCGTCTTCAGTAAAGCAAATAATAAAAAAAAAAACATTATACTTACAATAAAATACATAAAAATGAAGAATACATTCAATAAAGTACAACAAAAGACTGTTTTATTGTTTGTTTTAGTTTAATTTGTATGTATTTTTAATCTGTAGCATAATCAGGTTTATAAGCATCGAGTTGAAAGACATACATAGATGGCTATTTCTGCGAAAAAGTTGGTTGTGTATTTTGGAAAAGACACAGACACCTACCCTCTAATTACGTATACTGAAAACCCTAAGTTCTCTTTGTAACCAATAAGGCTTGATATATCCGTAATTAGTGTATTTTTCGTCACGTATGCTAACTCTGTTTTTGTTGAAAGAAAAAATCGAGGACTGGAACAAACGGCATTACGTTGCTCTGGACTCTTCCATCAAATCCTGGGTCTATAGTTACCACATCACATTTAGAGGCATAATTGATTGTTCTAAGTATAACATTGATCTTGAAATTTTTGAGTTCATCTTGAAGAAAAGCACATTGGTAATTTGAACCGTTAGAAGCAAAAATTAAGGAAATTGGAGCAAAAGTTAAAACAGATTTAATCTGTCAACTTCATTTTGTCGTTTCCAGACCATTAAGAACATCCTCAAAAATTAAAAAAGCCCATAAATTATCACCTCCCTTCAGACTCTATAGCATTTTAATTGATTTATCTCATCCAAAACGACTCTTTCATCTAGAAAAAATTTACGTCAAAATAGCAGAGACGCTCTTTACAGAAAGAGTAGAAAATGAAAAATGTGTAGCGTTTTCAGAAAGTAGCACTTTGATGAAAGAATTGGACGTTTTATTTTTCTAAGACACAGTTACCAAGCTGACCTATGGGAATGGCACCACTAAGAGATGGCGTCAAAGACAAAGGGAGGGATTACTGTTCTTCAGTTCGTTGTTAAATTTTATATGCTTTAATTGCATTGCTTTACATTTGTGACGTCGATAATTGCATTTTATGGCCAATTGCAGTATTTCTTAAGCACATTTCAGAAGAAGCCAAATAACGCCGCCTTTTTAAACGTTGTTAAATTTTGAGCACAAACGATTTTAAATTTAAAAGAGCACAAACGATTTCTGATCACAACATTTTTTACAAGGTGAGTCTCCGTTTCTCGTTGGCTGAAATTAGGACGTGCATCGTTGATAAATTAAAGAGCAGTTAAGGTGATATGATGCCTTAAATGATCATCTTTTAGTTTTTGTGGCCAAACTACTTGATTGGACGGTCTTCCAATAACTTATGGACAGGGCCGTATCCAGAATTTGCTTTCGAGGGGGGGGGGGAGGGCTTTACAGAAGGATTTTTTCGGGGGAGGGTCTACACAAAACATACCTCAAAAAGCACATACAAAACTTGTTTATGTTCATTTTTGTTACGTTTTCAAGAGTTAGAAAACTTTTTTTGGGGGGGGGGGGCTCAAAACCTTAGCCCCCCTGGATATGTCCTTGCTTGTAGAGCTTGGATAAGAGACCCGAATAAATGAGGAAAACCTATTAACTTCTCGCGGTTTGTGCCGGAGATAGAAATATTCAGTTTTATTGAAACTTGCATCATCAGAAAGTGTGACTTTTGTTTTTTCGATTAAATGAAACACAGTTTTCTTGTTAAAGTTCAGTAAAGGGCAGTCCACAAAAATATTCTAACTTGGCTGTTCGGAAAGTCCTAAAGATCAGTTCAAAAGAATCATCATGGGAGCAATTGGGCCGCTTTAGGAGTTCCTTATGGTTTTATCCGTTTTTTTTTACAAGCCCTCCGACGAAAGAGACGTAAACCCCCACTACCTCTTCAGTCAAATTTCACAATTAAACCAAAAACTTTCGTCAATTTTCAATTGTATCTAGTCCCCTTGATTTTTTTTAATGAACCGTTTGTCTTTGTGACGGCTAGCCGACACTGAGCCTTGCGAAATGATTTTATGGTATCGCATCGAATTAGATATTTACTTCTAATAATGATTCAATTTCTATTTGTTGGAAGCACCTCTATATTCTTATGCTTAGAGTGTGTAGCCTATGCCTTGCAGATTTTACTTAGTCACCATTGGAGCCCCACATGATCTTTGTCCTACTCATTTCAGTTAATGGGATGGTTTAGGAGTTTTGCATTCCTTGTAAGTTTCAAACTAACACCCAAGAGTACAATTTAATTTTAATTTATTACTGCTCGCATTTGACATATTTCATATACTACATTTTCGACGAACATTCTGTAACTGTCAAGAGCCCGCATAACTTCATGGAAGGGGGGGGGGGTACTTACCCACTAACCACCGTTTGCTTGGATGAAGATGTTTAAACTTAGATTATAATTCGGACACTGAGGGGTGGCAGTTCCCCTCTTTACGTGGAAACGTTTAGGCTGTTAAATACAATATTATATTTGCTTGCGCAGGGTTCTAGAGCTGATAATCAATGCTCAAGAGAAATATTTGTATTTGGAATTCCCATCCATGAAGCGTAAAAATAAAAAGCAAATATTAGAGCAAATTACTACTGTTTTTTTGCAAGCCACATGAGACGAAGCTCAATTAAATGATATAAAGTAAAAGAAATTAAGCCTTCTTCGAAGTGTAAATCTGTGGTCCACACTTTTCAGCAATTCGGTTTTTTGCTCTTAGTCAATGTTTAAGGTTTACATTTTCTTTTATGTCTTAAAACAAAATGGGACAGATAGTTACGACGTCAAAGGCAACAAAAACTCAATTTAAAAATTCTATTAAAACTTATTGAAAACCAACGAGGTTTTGCATTGTACGTAAAGAGTTTCCTGTAACGTCTTTCTAGTCTGAACTAGACATTCCCCTTGAATTGAAAACAGACCTTCTCCTGCATGGGTGGATACAAAATTAATACTTGGAGGTGCATCAACAATACTTGGCTTCCTTTTCGGCGTTATTCGCCCTGCATCCCTGTAAATAGTATAACTTTTGATCTTATGGGGGGGGGGACGGGTCCTTAAAATCATTCCCTTGATCCGCCCCTGCTGCTCTAAAATTCGTTTCCCTCATCAAGTTAGAGTCTGTTTTAGACTTTTGAGCAGGATATTTTTTCTGATGAATAGGATATTATCCATATTTTTATTTATTTATTTTTTTACAATACTTTTTTTTCTACTTTTCTAGCCCTTTTTTTTTAATTCAGGGCCTCCTCACATTGTCAGCTCATATGAAAAGCGCCAAATTTTCAAGTATGGCGATCAAATAAAGCTTGACTGTCCTGTCAAAGGATATCCCACGCCTATCATAAACTGGAAAAAGGTAAGTTGTACTGTTCTTTTGTAATATTGGTTTATATTATATCAATTTCTTAATTTTTGTTTTTTATCTTTGAGTAATTTTTCGTAGATTTTTATTTATATTGATGTTTAATTGACACACATTGATTGTCACTCTCTTCTGAGTTTGTGTATTTTTGCACTTCTTGTTTCTAGTGCATTATTATTGTTTCTTTTCTTTTAACAAGAAAAACACTTTCGACATTATTTTGCTCGTGATAGCTATATCGATATTACAAATTTATTTTTATTTTATCTTAAGTAATATCTAATTATTTTGGAAGAAGAATTAAATTGGTCATAGACTATACCAGGCAAGTAGAGGAAGGGGGGCAAAATAGGAACCCATTTTGTTTAAAAAATTTTTAAAATAAAATTTTTCAGGATTTTCAGGATATCTTATTTTAATGTTCCTGCTTTTGATTTTCTATGTCTGTTTTAATCCATTTGACTCTTTCAACTATATATTCCCCCCTTTTCTATATTTGCTTGTCTGAAATATTTGCTTATCTGTCGTCTTTGTGTTTTGCTACTTGCTGACGAGATCCTCAGTCTTTTCTCACGTATTTTATTTTATTTTTTAATTTATTATATCCTTTCTTTTCTTTGTTTTGATACGCCATACATAACCAGTGTGGTCATAGAATGTATTTATAAAAAAGTCTCGAAAAGTAAAATGACTGAAAAGCACAAATGAATGTAGATTGACAGTTTAATACTTAATGATATCCCAAGATTTTGCTGATTCGCCCTTTTCGCAGCCTGCATACAAATAGTTTCTTTTGATTTAGTATTATATCCCTATTTGACTTTCCCTGAAAGTTTCAACTTCATTTTCTGGTTTCAACTTCAGATTTTACTGACACCTTCTTTTTACAACTTTAATGCATATCGTGCCTTTTGTTTTAAGTTTTACCCCCCTTCCAGCTTTCCCTGAAACCTTGAATTTAATACCCTATTCTGTTCCTGATATATTCGGTATTGCATTTTGACAACCTGTAGGCCTATGCATTTGGACTCTTTTGACTTAGTTCAATAATAATAATAATAATAATAGTAGTAGTAAGAGTAGTATATAGTAGTAGTAGTGGCAGCAGTAGTCATAGTAGCCCTGAGAGTTTCAGTTTAATACCCTCAGCCGATTCTGAGATATTATTGATACGCCTTTTTGCCATCTTTCATGCACAAAGTGCCGGTTGATTTAGTTTTATTATAACCATAGGCTTTCCCTGAAAGTTTCAACTTTATGCCTTATCTTCTTCCTGAGATATTACAGCTTTGCTTTTTTGACAAACTGGATGCACTTAAACTTTTTTGATTTGACTGCATAGTATCAGCAGTAGTAGTAGTAGTAGTAGTAGTAGTAATTGTAAGAGCAGTAGCAGTAATAGTTGTAGTATTAGCCCTGAAAGTTTCAAGTTAATACCCCTCAGCTGTTCTTGAAATACTACTAATACGCCCTTTTGACAACCCACACGCACTTGATTCAGTATGTTTGTGTATTTTTAGTATGATTTTGTTGCTTTTTCTACTTGATTTAGTATGTTTTAATTTAGTTCAACGTCTCCACCAACATTACCTGAAAGTTTCATCTTAATACCCTTTGTATTTTTGGAGTTTCATGATCAGACATGTGCCCCTTTCCCAACAACAAACTCCATGTGCAATGAGCGGTGGCTGGCGTGTACCCCCCCCCCCCGGCGATTACCCCCTGGAAAATACTACCCCCCCCCCCCCCCTGCGGAGAATATCCCCCGCGGAGAATATCCCCCACGGAAAATACCCCCAGAAACCACCCCCCCCGGAAAATACCCCACCCTGGAAAATACCCCACCGTGGAAAATACCCCCTCCCGCTGAAAATAACCCTCCTAAAAATATCCCTCCCCCGTGGAAAATAAGGCTTTATAAATTTAAGAATTTTATTTGAGTTTATTTTTTTAATTTCCGTAGGGGAAAGGAATTTTGGTACTTGTGCATTATGTGCCACTGACCCAAGTTTACGCTGTGTAAAATTCGAGAACACACCGGTTTTTTTCGTTAGTTTCTTCGTTATCTTAGAAATAAATTTGGGTTATAGATTTGCACATCAGGGGGGAGGGGGTAAAGTATAGCGGGTCTGCCTGCAAAATGTGTTTGGTACAATTATTCTGCACATTAGATAGATAGATAGATAAATTTATTTTAAAGCCAAATACACAGTCATGAACACAGTAAAATAACATAAATGAAAGGCACAAATATCATTAACTTTGATCAGCGATCACCACAAAACACTTAAATGAAACACTACATTAACCTAAAAATACTACTTAATACTTGGAAAACAGTCATTGAATGACATTATATTTACTTTATACTCGGATTTTTTTTTTTTTTTTTTCGTTAAGAAAATTTCCAGATACCTCGCTATTCTTTTTTAATTTTTAGTGGCCATATACCTAGAAAGAATTGTTTTCTGACTTCAAACGGTCCAAATACTTTAACACCCCTCCCCCCTTAGGGGGGGGGGTAAATATATAGCCCAAATTATATATTTCCCCTATATTCTGTCACTTGCCTTTGTCTTTTCTCGTGTTAAGCTAAAAAAAAAAAAAAACTAACGAAGAAACCGGTTAGTTCTCGAGTTTTACACAGCGTAAACTTGAGTGGGTGGCGCATAATACACAAGTACCAAAATTCCTTCCCCCTGCGGAAATTAAAAAAAAACTCAAATAAAATTCTCAAATTTGGAAAGCCTTTTTTTCCACGGGGGGGGGGTATTTTTCGCAGGGGGGTGTTTTTCCACGGGGGATTTTCCACAGGGGGGATATTTTGCGGGGTTAATTGCCGGGGGGGGGGGGTTAAGCGACTAGAACCGCGATGAGCAGCTTTCATAACTTATAGCCCTTGCCTTAAGTGCTGTGGGGGTCGTATCATCCCCAGACGTATACTTGTATCTCAGAATTTTGATCTGATGTCTGTCAGGATAGGAAAGCAAAAGGAAATAAAGGAAATTGGTGCTTTTTACCATCGAATCACTGTGAATCTTAAAAAGGGCACTAGAACTTTCAATTTCAGATCAAATGAGACACCTCCGAAGTTTCTACGACAGCTCCTTCCATACAAAGTGGCCTAGTGAAGAAAATAGTAATAAATTAAGCATTGAAATCATGGATGTTTACTTAGGCAGCACTATTACGCTTTCTTATATAAGCCTCTGATCTTTTTTTGCTATTCTTTAATTTCTAATGAATTCATTTAACTTTTCAAGCTAAGAGGCTAGAATAAGATAACTGTTTCCGTGATTGATAGACCTAGACGTGGATAGCTAGAAGTTGTTAGATTTTTAAAAAGATGGACAGTCTAGGCTTGATATCCCCCGAAACGTGAAAAAGCCTATAAAGTATACACATTTTTGCTATTTAACAGTTCAAATACCTAAAAACGAAGCCTTCTATAGTCTAATTCCTCTTAAAATGGGCCCCCTCCCGTCAAGATCCTGGTTTGAATAGTTCTGCAACATTAGAGTTGAGGTTAAAATAATGTTTAATTTCATGTGGTTGATAACCGTACTTATACTTTTTTTACCCTTCCTGGAACGCGAGAAATTACAAAAAAAAATACACAGTATGTTGTTTAATAGTTTAAATATATTAAAAATAGTTGATATATCTTTAATCAGAGGCCATACGGCTCAAATGTTTTATTATTTTTTTTTCAGAGGTACTTCATATGGAAGGGGTGGTAACATAAACTTCGGGGAGGGGGGGAGGGGGGTTCATTCGATTTACATGGAGAGTTCTAGTGCCCTTTTTGAGAGTCAAAAGTGATTGAAGGGCAAATAGCCCCCCTAAGCTCTTTTTTCCCCAAATACATCCGATAAAAATTTTGAGAAAGCCATTTTGTTAAAAATAATTCAAAAGTCAGATAGCAAAAACTCATGTGTCGACACAATTACCCAGGGCCCGGGGGCAGGCATTGTAAGTTATGCCCTGGGGGCATATGTGGTCTCTATGAAAGGGATGCTCGTATAAACTTTAGATAGAGGTCATTTGATTGGGAATTGGAAGTTCTAGTTCAGTTTTTAAGAGTCAAAAGAGATCAGAGGGCAACTATCCCCTCACGCCCCTTTCCCTCAAAATACATCGAATAGAAAAGTCAGATAAAAAAAAACTCCGGTGCATAAACAACCCCCTAGAGCCTGGGGGCAGGCGCTGCAAGTTATGCCCTGGGGGCATATATGGTTCTTATGGAAAGGATGCTCGTATAAACTTCAGAGAAGGCTCATTTGAATGGAAATTGAAAATTCTTGTTCAATTTGTAAGAGTCAAAAGAGATCAGAGGGCAACTAAATCTCCCCCACGCCCTTTTCCCCCAAACCTATCCGATACAAATTTTGAGATAGCCATTTTTTTTTAAATAGTTCAAAGGTCAGATAAAAAAAACTCCGGTGTCGACACAACCCCCCAGGGCCCGGGGGCAGGCGTTGTAAGTTATTTCCTGGGACCATAAATGGTTCTTATGAAAGGGATGCTCGTATAAACTTCAGAGAGGGTTCATTTGATTGAAAATGGAAAGGTCTAGTTCACTTTTAAAGAGTCAAAAGAGATCGAAGGGCATTTATCCTCCTCCCCTCCACCACGCTTTTTTTTTCCCCAAACCATCCGATAAAAATTTTGAGATAGCCATTTTATTAAAAATAGTTCAAAGGTCAGATAAAATAAACTCCGGTGTCGACACAACCCCCCAGGGCCCGGGGGCAGGCGTTGTAAGTTATTTCCTGGGACCATAAATGGTTCTTATGAAAGGGATGCTCGTATAAACTTCAGAGAGGGTTCATTTGACTGAAAATGGAAAGGTCTAGTTCACTTTTAAAGAGTCAAAAGAGATCGAAGGGCATTTATCCTCCTCCCCTCCACCACGCTTTTTTTTCCCCAAACCATCCGATAAAAATTTTGAGATAGCCATTTTATTTTAAATAGTTCAAACAACAGATAATAAAAACTTCGAGGTTGACACAAACCCATTTTTTTACTTTGATATTGTTACTTTGATACTAGTCTTGATACTTCGATGAACATTTGATTAAAAAAAAAAAACAGTTTGATTTTGAGATAAGGAATTCTTAAAAACTTAAAACTTTTTGCAATCAAAAACGAAAGAAAATTAATTAAAAAAAAAACTTTCCAAAAAAGAATTTTTTTCAAGAAAAGTAAAGGCCATTTTAGACTTAAGATCAGCAGAGATACCTGTTAAAATTCAAACTCAAAACGAACAGAAATTACTATTAAGGAATAAATGAAACCAAAACGAACAGAAACTAAATAAATAATCATAGCGAAAAAACCTGAACAAGTAATAATGTAAATGAATAAATAAATCTTAAAGTGAGTAATGCTTAAATTGAATATGCAAATCAAGTTAAAAAAAAATATTTTGCTATTGAAGTATAAATGAAACCCAAAACGAACAGAAATCAAATAAACAATCAATACAATCAAACAAACAATTTATACTAATGTAAATGAATAAATAAATCTTAAAACAAGTAAAACTTCAATTGAATATGCAAATAAAGCATGAAAGGAACAAAAATCACTACAAACAAGAGTTTGGGTATCGCCCCCTTCTCTCACTATAAAAGTCAAAAACCTACTGCGTCATTGGCCCTTTACTGAAAACTATATGTGTCTCGGACAGTCTTGGAAAGTATAAACAAAATCAAATTGAATATTTTGTATATAATGATATTAATCGTTGAAAGATTCATCAGTTCAAGATTTTATTTCACCGTATTTTTGTTTTCATTTTCAATGCTGTAAGAACTGGAAAAGAAAATATTTGTAATATAATTCGTTTTCAGTGAAGCGCCAATGACGCAGTAGGCTTTAGGTTTTTATGGTTAATGAAGGGGGCAGTATCCAAAATATTATTTGTATTGAAGCTATATTTGTCTTGAACAGTCTTGGAAAGATCTAATAAAATTAAACCAAATATTTGATGCATAATGATATTAATTGCTGAAAGCTCATCACTTCAAAATTTACTAGAACTTTACTGTAATGTTTATTTTCAATATTAAGTAAAAAAGAAAACATTTGTATTACAATTCGTTATCAGCAAAGCACCAATGACGGAGTAGGTTTTAGACTTTTACAATGAGAGAAGGAGACGATACCCAAAATCTTGTTTGTAGTGATTTTTGTTCGTTACAAGCTTGATTTGCATATTCAATTTAAGATTCACTTGTTTTAAGATTTATTTATTCATTTACGTTAGTATCTATTGCATGTTTGTTTGCATTGATTGTTTATTTAATTTCTCTTCGTTTTGGGTTTCGTTTATAATTTAATAGCAAAATATTTTTTTTCGTTTTGAGCTTGATTTGCCTATTCAATTTAAGCATTACTCGCTTTAAGATTTATTTATTCATTTATGTTATTACTTTTGGCATTTTTTTGCTATGATTGTTTATTTAATTTCTTTTCGTTTTGGGTTTCATTTAATCTTTAATAGTAATTTCTGGTCGTTTTGAGTTTGAATTTTAGCAGGTATTTGTATCTGCTGATCTTAAGCATAAAATGGTCTTTATTTTTCTTTGAAAAACTTTTTTTCGGAAAGTTGATTTTTAATATGGTTAAGAATGTCGGTTTTCATAGGAAGCTTCATCAAAAAAGCTTAATTCCAAGGCCATATTTGGGGGGGTTACCCGGTTTGACCCCCCCCCCCCCGAAATGTTTGTTTGACTCGTAAAACGTAACAAAAATAGACATAAACAAATTTTGTATGCGTTTTTTGAGGTTTTTTTGTGTAGCCCCCCTAAAAAAATTTAGTAACCCCCACCCCCCCCGAACAAAATCCTGGATGCGCTTCTGCTTAATTCCCTCATCTCCTCAAAATTCGGAAGTTTCGTACTAGTTTGAAAAGTTGTTGCATTGTCACATCATTCTGTACTTTTTTATGATTTGAATTTGGAAATATAAAGCCATTTAATGATAAATGTTACCTCCAAAGAATAAAATGACACTAGTAAAAAGTAAAAAGATCAATCATGTTATAAGTACTAATTGTTTTGAAGGTTTCACATTTTAGTTTGTTTTTATTTTCCTTCTTCTCTGGTTATTCCTTTTGTTAAATCAATCAACCTTCTGTTTATTTATTGGCTCTAAGTCTCTTAGCCTCCAGTCTTTAAGTCTCTTTGTTTACTTCTTTCTTAGCTTCTAGTGATTCGACTGGTATTCTAAGCTTTGGAGGTTGAAACAAGGTAATATTTTGTGTGGCTGAAAACTCTGGTTGTTGTCAATTAAGAGTTTTCAGGCGTTTCAAAGCCAGGGGGGTTGATATCTCCCCCTAATGTGAGAAATCGCATAATATGCCCACTCCGTTGTTTTATAGTTGGAAAATATAAAGATGACGATTCCATTATAAATGACTTCCCGCTCCATAAAAATTCAAAAATTTGGCCTTGGTTAGATTTGTTGAGAGACAATATCCTCAGTTTTTGACCATTGCGATTCCATTGTTTTACTTATTATTTCGATCTGATTTGGTTCCAAAATAATTAATTCTGGACTTAAATTGACTCCAAAATAATAAACTGTGGACAATAATTAATTGGCCCAGGTAATAGGTCGCAGCTACCACTGCAACCACGAAAGTTTCCCTGATGAAAGTTCAATTCAAAACACTCCATGGTTTCCCTGTTTCAAATTTTCAGCTACCGGGCGCTATTTCAGAAAAGTAGAATCCCTTGCTAGACAACTCAAAAGCTTCGCAGTGAGCGTCTTCCCAATTAAGTTGGTATTGAAATTGAACACTGGTTGAAATTGAAATGGAACAATATCCCAACAATTATCTTTTTTATGATTATAATTTTAGCAATATAAAATCTTGTCATGACAAAAATTGAATTAAAAAAGGAAATGAAATTAATAAAAAAAAGGTATTGGGTTTTAAGTTATCTTTGTTTGGCACGTTATTATCAGTTTCTCTCCTTGTTCTCGGGCTAATCCTTCTGTGAAAGCAATCAACTTTTTAATTTTTTATAAGTCTCGGGCTGTTTATTGCTACTGTTTGGTTTCTGATAAGTTTATTGTTTTTTCTTAGCTTAGGAGGTTAAAACGAGGTGACAGTTTGTTTGATTGATAACCCTTGTTGTTGACAATTTACCGTTTTTTGTTGATTAAACCAATTAGTTTTCAGAGAGACTGAAAGACTTTAGGTGGCATGCGAAAAAAGAGCAAGAATTTCTTGTTTTAAATTAAGATGTTATATTGAAAATAGGTAGGATATAAAGAAACAACAAAGCTTACAGCTCTGTGTCGAATCAAAATTTTTGCTGTGAAGAAAATAATGAAGAAAGAACGAGGAGTTCTTTCATTGTATTTGTCAACAATTTATAAAAAGGGTTAGTTTAAGGTTAATTTTTTTTTAAACAGTTTTGTAATATTTTCAAATATAGAAAGATGTAACTACAGAAAGCAAAAGATTAAAGACAACTAAACGTTAATACTATCAGGGACATAGACATTAAGTCCCGGAGCCCAGGCTCCGGAACTTTTAAATTTTCCCAAATTTCTGGGCTTTTTTTTATTCAGATAATCGAATAAAATTTGTGTTTTTATTGTTTACCTTCTCCCCGAAAAGACTCGTGCTTACGCGCCTGAATAGCTTATCCATGTTTCCAACTTTCATGTTAATAACTATTTTCTCGTTTTCATTGAATTGGTATAGCAAATAAAGTAAAAGATATTAAAAGTTTAACACCAGAGTCATCGAGTAGCACCTGAAGTCAAACACCTATTTATTCAAGGTTTAATAATTTAATGTAGGGAGATAAATCATATACCTCATAGGCAGGAGGGATAAAAAAACAACTTTAGATTAACTGAAATATTTAGAAAGTAAGGTATTGCGCATGCGAGTAAGTAAATCCAGAGAAAGTAAATCCAGGACACATGCGAGAAGTGAAAATGCTAACATCAAATTAAAACCTGATAGTCTGCAATGGATAAGTGACTGAATGAACATGGATGCTAAAATTACCACTTGGGATTTGCCAAGGACGATTCTGAAGGATATTTCTGCCTTCTAGGCGAAGTTTTTGAAATTATTCTCTTGAACTATTATATTTTTGTCCTATTTTGTTTTATTTCTTTAGAAACCTCACTTCGCGCGTTATTCAGCGTGTTCCGTATTTAATATATGTTATGCTTTACCCCCACCCCAAATTTGCAAATATATAGCCCAAATTTGTTCATAAACTATTATATTTTCATCTTATTTTGTTTATTTCAGTAGCATTAACAAAACTTCACTTCTCGCATGTGTCCTGGATTTTTAGAACAGTAGCGAAAGAAATCAGTAGAATTAAAAATGTGGGTGGGATACCCTCCAAATATGGACTCCCCTTTAATATTTAACATAGTTCAGTATCCTTACTTCCACATCGGAGTATGCCTATCCTAAATTAAAACAGAATAAACGTATATCTTACAAATAGTATTTGATTTCTAGGAAGACTGATTTATAAGAAATGTCTATCAAATATAACTGGCCTGCACCCCTCCCCCTCCTTCTCCTCTGTGTGTGCTCCTGTTCATTTGTACTGTCATCTTGAATTTCCAGAACCACGATCTGCGCACATCTACAACTAATAGAAATAGAGCTATAAAAGAAAAAAAAAACGTGATTTTTCCCTGAGACAGTTTTATTACTAAGATGTTAATATCCTTTGGGAAGTCTAATAATTGGCATTTGATAACTTTATGCCTCATAGTAGGTACAGAGATTAACTATCCGTATCGTCGTAATTATTTTCTAGGATGGGGAGTCAATTACGATTGGATGGGACCGTTATCGTACCTCTAATCAAATTCTAAGGATCAAAGAAGCTTCTCAAGAGGATTCGGGACTGTTTGAATGCATAGGAGTCAACGGATTTGGTAGTGAGACTGTAAACTTCAATGTTATAGTCCTAGGTAAGTTTAAACATGCATAACCTTATTGTTCCGAAGGGTGCATGTCAATGAATAAATTCACTGAATGAACTCAATAGTGCTATTATTAGAAAAAAAGGAAAAAAAAAAAAAGAAAAATGAATGAACTGAATGAACTCAATAGCGCTAATATTAAAAAAAAAGAAACAAAAGAAACAAGAAAAAAGAAAACAAAAGAAAAAAACTATATATCCTATCAGGGGCAACGCTGTAGCGTTGCCTATAGTAAAGGCCATACGGCTCCAATGTTTTATTTTTTTTTCCCAGAGGCACTTCATATGGAAGGGGTCGTCGTAGAAGCTTCAAAGGGGGCTCATTCGATTGGAAATCGAGAGTTCTAGTGCCCTTTTTAATAGTCGAAAATGATTTGAGGGCAACTAGACTCCCCCACGCCCATCATTCCCCTAAGCACATCCAATCAACATTTTGATATAGCCATTTTGCTCAGTGTAGTTGATTTCCAGATAGAAAATATGTTTTTGAGGAGGACACTCCCCCACAACCCTCAGGGCAATAGTTTTAAGTTATGCCCTGGGGGCATATAAGGTTTTTATAGAAGGCGTTGTCGTAGAAACTTCAAAAAAGGCTCATTCGATTGGAAATTCAAAGGGATAGTGCCCTTTTTAATAGTCGAAAGTGATTGGAGGGCAACTAGCTCCCCCACGCCCATCATTTCCCCAAACACATCCAATCAAACTTTTGAGATAGCCATGTTGCTCAGTGTAGTTGATTTCCAGATAGAAAATATGTTTTTGAGGAGGACACTCCCCCACAACCCTCAGGGCAATAGTTTTAAGTTATGCCCTGGGGGCATATAAGGTTTTTGTAGAAGGTGTTGTCATAGAAACTTCAAAACAGGCACATTCAATTGGAAATTCAAAGGGCTAGTGCCCGTTTTAATAGTTGAAAGTGATTGGAGGGCAACTAGCCCCCCTCCCGCGCCCATCATTCCCCCAAACACATCCAATCAAAATTTTGAGATAGCCATTTTGTTCAGCGTAGTTGATTTCCAGATAGAAAATATGTTTTTAAGGAGGACAATCCCCCACAACCCTCAGGGCAAGGGTTTTAAGTTATGCCCTGGGGGCATATAAGGTTTTTATAGAAGGCGGTGTCGTAGAAACTTCAAAAAAGGCTCATTCGATAGGAAAATCCGAGGGCTAGTGCCCTTTGTAATAGTCGAAAGTAATTTGAGGGCAACTAACCCCCCTCTCACGCCCACCTTTTCCCCAAACACATCCAATAAAAATTTTAAGACAGCCATTTTATTAAACGTAGTTTTAAGTGCTGGAAATTAGGTCTTTGAGGATTACAACTCCCCCAAAGCCCTCAGGGCAAGGTTTGTAATTTAAGGATTCTTCGAATCCTACTGATGATGATGACCGACTGTGTCATCGAAATATTTAGTCTTTGTTTTATATTTTCGTTTCACTGTCTAATAAAAGGACCTATCCCTATTTGGAATTCTTATTGTTTTCGTCATAGAAAAGGCAGTGTGGTCATTGAGAATAATAGTAACTTCAAATCCTTCATATTATTTCTTATGGAAGGGACGCTCGTATAAACTTTAGAGAGGGCTCATTTGATTGAAAATTGAAAGTTCTTGTTCACTTTTTAAGAGTCAAAAGAGATTGAAGGGCAACTAGCCCCTCTCCCTCCTCCACGCCCTAAATGCATCAGATAAAAATTTTGAGATAGACATTTTGTTAAAATAGTTCAAAGTTCTGATAACAAAAACACCGGTGTCGACACAGCCCACCAGGGCCCAGGGGTAGGCGTTGTAATTTATGCCCTGGGGCATAATTTATTAAGGGGGGTTTATAACTCATGGGAAGGGATTTTGTATGGGAAGAACACATAGGAAATCTATTA
Source organism: Artemia sinica (assembly GCA_027921565.1). Taxonomy (NCBI): domain Eukaryota; kingdom Metazoa; phylum Arthropoda; class Branchiopoda; order Anostraca; family Artemiidae; genus Artemia; species Artemia sinica. The sequence goes on along the minus strand of CM051258.1, from coordinate 7,864,016 downwards.
TAATTATCCAATTATAAGGTTAAAATACACACTCTGTGATAGATGCAAAATTGCTTTGGCACACAAATTCCTATTAAGGTCAATTCCAAACAGTCGTGATCCCTTGGTGTCAGCAAGTGAAATGGTAAAAATACCCTTATTGGAGCTATTTTTTCAATCCATTCATTATTGTCAATTGCTGTCCACAAGTTATGCAAGCTGTCTATTGTTCATATATAAGGTTTTTATCAAATAGGTAATCGTATAAACTTTGAAAAAAGCCTCATTCGATTTAAATTGAAAGTTCTAGATCCGTTTTTTAAAGTCAAGAATAATCGGACAGTAAGCATCCCCCCCCCCAATGCCATAAAAACTTGAAAATTTTTGCAATCAAAAACGAACAAAAATTAACTTTAAAAAAACTTTCCGAAAAATAAGTTTTTCAAACAAAAGTAAAGGCCATTTTAAACTTAAGCTCAGGAGATACAAATACCTGTTAAAATTCAAACTCAAAACGACCAGAAATTACTTTTAAAGAATAAACGAAGCCCAAAACGAACAGAAATTAAATAAACAATCATAGCAAAAACATACAACAAGTAATAATATAAATGAATAAATAGATCTTAAAGCGAGTAATGCTTAGATTGAATATGAAAATCAAGCTTAAAACGAAAACAAATATTTTGCTATTAAAGTATAAATGAAACTTAAAACGAACAGAAATTAAATAAACAATCAATGCGAACAAACATACAATATATATTAATCTAAATGAATAAATAAATCTTAAAACGAGTGAAACTTAAATTGAATATGCAAATCAAGTTTGAATCGAATAAAAATAACTACAAACAAGAGTTTGGGTATCGTCTCACTGCAGAAGCCTAAAACCTACTGCGTCATTGGCGCTTTGCTGAAAACGAATTATATTACAAATGTTTTCTTTTGTACTTAATTTTGAAAATAAATATTAAAATTACAGTAAAATTTTGAACTGATGAGCTTTAAGCAATTAATATCATTATGCATCAAATATTCTGTTTAATTTATTAGTTCTTTTCAAGATTGGTAAAGACAAATATAGTTTCACTACAAGCAAAATTTTGATACTGCCCCTTCTTTAACTGTAAAAACCTAAAGCCTTCTGCGCCATTGGTTCTTCACTGAAAACGAATTACTCGTATATTACAAATTTATTATTTTCCAGTTCTTACAGCATTGAAAATGAAAATAAAAATTACAGTGAAAAAAAATCTTGAACTGATGGATCTTTCAAAAATTAATATCATTATATATCTAATATTCAATTTGATTTTGTTTTATACTTTCCAAGACTGTTCAAGACTCATATAGTTTTGCCATTTTTTTTTAACTCTGCCATTTTTTGTAACTAATCGTGTTAGTTTGTTATGAAAACATTCTATGGCTTCTAGGCATTTTTATTTGAGCGGAAAACTACACCTCAAACTTTGTGGAACATGCATTTTCTTGCATGAAACACCAAATATAATAAAATGTCAAGTTTCGGAGTGTTCCACCACTCGCAAGCAAGTGCCATTGGTATTTTTGAATCAGCATGGTCAATTTAGGGGTGGAGGGTTGCAAGGCCGTATCCAAGGGGGGGGGGGGAGGGGGGGGTTACCCGTTTTGAACCCCCTCCCCCCGAAATTTTTGACCGAATCAAAATAAGCCGAAAATTAGTAAAATCTAGGTAAAAATCAGTAAAATTAGTCGAAAACTGAGTCAAAAATTATTAACCCCCCCCCGAAAAAAAATCCTGGATCCGCCCTTGGAGGGTAGGCTAATTCCGTCGTGGTATGGTTCACATTTTTCAACACCTGGCGTCCTGACTATCATATAATCTACCAAGCATACAACTACCCCAAATCAGTATCAATAAATAAATGAAACCCAAAACGAACAAAAATTAAAATAAATATTAGAGTCAAACTCAAAACGAGCATAAATTAATGGGAGTAGGGTTCAAAACCCCTATGCTTTCTAAAAGCCAGAATATAATTTGTACTTTACTGAAAAAAAATTCAAATGAGTTTACTGAAAAAAAAAATGTGCGTTGTCAATTTAATATACATATGCTGATATTTATTCCCTGAAATCTTAATTAATTTTTGATTTCTTAAAGTTAAAAAAGTGAAAATATTTCAAAGAATTGTTTTCAGTAAAGCCAATGACGCAGTAGGTTTTAGGCTTCTGCAGTGAGACGATACCCAAACTCTTGTTTGTAGTTATTTTTGTTCGACTCAAACTTGATTTGCACATTCAATTTAAGTTTCACTCGTTTTAAGATTTATTTATTCATTTACATTAATATATATTGTATGTTTGTTCGCATTGATTGTTTATTTAATTTCTGTTCGTTTGTTTCATTTATACTTTAATAGCAAAATATTTGTTTTCGTTTTAAGCTTGATTTTCATATTCAATCTAAGCATTACTCGCTTTAAGATCTATTTATTCATTCATATTATTACTTGTTGTATGTTTTTTGCTATGATTGTTTATTTAATTTCTGTTTCTTTTGGGTTTCATTTATTCTTTAATAGTAAATTCTGGTCGTTTTGAGTTTGAATTTTAACAGGTATTTGTATCTCCTGAGCTTAAGTTTAAAATGGCCTTTACTTTTCTTTGAAAAACTTATTTTTCGGAAAGTTTTTTTTTAATTAATCTTATTAAACAAACGGTAACTGTATTTATGCAGGCTATATTTATTTTCTTATCTGTAATTTTTTTCTCGAAAACGGCCATATAGTTTTTGTCCTGAAAAATTGGCATTGTTATACTTGGAATGATTATAATAGGTTTTTAGTGAAGATGAGTGTTCTGAGTAATTTGAAAAGTACATTCTAGTTTAATTTGATTGTCAAACAGTTCGTGGTAACGAACTGTAAGTAAGGAGCGACCCGGCTCAATAGTAACTGAAACTTTAAAAAACGGAATTTTGATACCAATAGATATATCAAAATAATTCGATATCAAAATAGATATAATAGGTAAAAATAGATAATAGATATCAAAAATCTAATATCAAAATAATTAGATTTTTATGCTCATTTCAAATATATAAGTTTTATCAAGTTTAGTCTTACCCATCAAAAGTTAGGAGCCTGAAACAAAATCCGTTATTTTTGAAAAAGGGAAACACCCCCTTAAAGTTATAGAATCTTAATGAAAATCAAACCATCAGATTCAGTCTATGATAAAACCTATTGTAGAAGTTACATGCTTCTTTCTGCAAAAATGTGGAATTTTGTATTTTTGCCAGAAGAAAGATCACGGATGCGTGTTTATTTTTTTTTCCAGAGGTGATCGTATCAATCCAGTGGTCCTACAATATCGTGAGAGGGCTCATTCGAACGCAAATTAAAAGCTCGTGCCCTTTTTAAGTGACAAAAAAATTGGAGGGCAATTAGGCCCCCTGCCACGTTCATTTTTTTTCCCGAAGTCACCTGATCAAAATTTTAAGATAGCCATTTTGTTCAGCACAGCCAAAAATTTAATAAATATGTCTTTGAGGATGACTTAATTCCGCACAGTTTCCCGGGGAAGGGCTTTAAGTTATGAACTTCGCCCATTGTTTACAATTAGTATTGGTTATTGGGAAGTATACAGACGTTTTCTGGAGGGATTTTTTCTGCTGTGAAGGGGGGTTAGAAGAGGGGTTACATGGAGGATTTTTCCATGGAGCATGCTTTCACGGGGCAAAGAAAATTTCTGTGAAGGGGGTGCCGGATTTCCCAGCATAATTTAAAAAACGATCAGAAATTAAATAAGAAAAAACAAGTTTTTTCAACTGAAAGTAAGGAGCAACATTAAGATTTAAAACGAACAGAAATTATTGCGTATGTTAGGCGGTTTGCTCCCTAGTAAATACCTCGCTCTTTTACGCTAAAGTTTGTTTTATGAGTACAATCAAAAGAGCTATCTGTTCTAATTAAACGGCCTTTGTGATTCAGGGGTTTGTGATTCGAAGAAAATGTGAACTTTAGCGTAAAGAGCGAGGTATTGACTTGGGGGCGAACCCTCTCATATAGGTAATAACATATTTTTATTAAAAAAAAACGATAAAAAAAAACAAGCGATATGGCTCAATTGTAATCGAAACTTTAAAAAACGGATATTGATGTCCATAAATATATCAAAAGAATGGCCTTATAATGCTGATTCTAAGTATATAAATTCATTTGTATTTGAAAATACAAATGAATGTGCATTGTCATTTTAATATACATAAACTGATATTTAGTAATCAAAATTTTTAATATTATTTGATTTATTAAAGTTATAAAGTAAAAACACTTATATTTTTTCAGTAAAGTGCAAATTTTGTTCTGGCCTTGGGAAGGCATATGGATTTTGTGCCCAACTTATGTTAATTTCTGCTCGTTTTGAGTTTGACTCGGTTAATTATTATAATTTCTGTTCGTTTTGGGTTTCATTCATTTATCGATACTGATTTGTGGTAGTTTCAACGCTTGGTAGATTATTTGATTTTACTTTCGCTCATTTTTTGTTTAATGGAGTTCTTTACTTTTCTTTGAAAACTTATTTGTGGAAGAAGTTTTTTAAATTAATACTTACAAATACCCCGAGTTGAAACAGTTAAGCTGCAATCCACACGTAATCTAAACTTTAGAAACAAGAAATTAAAGACTATACTTTAAAATATTATCGGAGACTTTCAACAATAGCAGCAAACACAAGTAAAAATCGGGGGAGTGATAGAAATATTCCCTGAGGAGCCTAATCATTAAAACAGACCGTTAGTATACTACAATTTAATCAAATGTCATAGATGAGCTGCCCCCTCTCTGGTGCCTGAAAAAGAAAAGTTTTGTACCATGTAAGGGGTACAAGTTTTGTGCCCCTGAAAAGTTTTGTACCCATGCCGTCTAGAGGATACACAATACTATCTATAAAAAACAATAAGTTTTTTCAGCTGAAGTAAGGAGCAACGTTAAAACTTAAAACGAACAGAAATTGTTACGTATATGAGGGGACTTGTCCCCTTCTCAATACCCTGCTCTTATGAGAAGACTAATTAAAGAAAAATTCCGCACAACAAGTTTGTTTTTAAAAAAAAGCCAAGAATGAGCAAAAATAAAGTCAAATAATCTTCCAAGCATAAAACTACCACAAATCACTATCAATAAATAAATGAAACTCAAAACCAACAGAAATTACAATAAATAGCCGAGTCAAACTCAAAACAAGCAAAGATTAACATGAGTAGGGCTGATAACCCCAAGCCTTCTCGAGGTCAGAACACATTATGCGCCTTACTGAAAAAAAAAACCACACAAAAAACACAACAAAAAAACAAATGACCGTGGATTGTCAGTTTAATTGCCATACACTGATATTTATTCCTCAAAGTTTTGATAATTTTTTATTTATGAAAGTAAGAAAAGTGAAAACATTTCAAATGTATTTTGTTTTCAGTAAAGCGCAAATTATGTTCTGGTCTTGAGAAGGCAAGGGGTTATTAGCCCAACTCATGTTAATTTTTGCTTGTTTCGAGTTTGACTGGGATGTTTATTGTAATTTCTGTTCTTATTGAGTTTTATTTATTTATTGATAGTTATTTATGGTAGTTTTACGCTTGCGGTAGTTTTTTGGTACTTTTGAAAAAAAGCTTTTTATTGTTCCAATTAGACCCTTTTGTTTCAGGAGTCGTTCTTAAGGAATTGAGACAAAATTCAAACTTTAGCGTAAAGAGCGAGGTGTTGAGGAGGAGGCAATCCCCTTCGTATACGTAATAGTCTCTGTTCGTTTTAAGTTTTAATGTTGCTCCTTACTTTCAGTTTAAAAGACTTGTTTATTTATTTAATTTCTTATCGTTTTTCAAATAATCCCAGGAAATCCGGCCCACCTCCCCGGAGAAATACCCTCGCCGTGGATATATCCTCTAGAGAATTTGATCCAAGTGAAAATTTACCCAGGACAATTACCCTTAACAACTCAACGCGTAAATTGAGACGGAAAAGAGAAAGTGAGAAATACAAAAAAAATTGTATTGGAATTCTGGAAAATTCCCCCAGTGTATAATTTCCTCTGGTAAGTTCACCCCCTGTAAACTTCCCTGCTCATAGAAAGTTCTCCCGTGAAAAACCCCCAGCTGAAATTTGTCTTCCTACCCTAAAATGTGTGAATGCTTCCTAATAAAAAATACTATGCGTAAACAATGAACAATTTTTATAATTTACAACCTTTCCCCTTGGACTGTGGGGGTGGGAGTCATGTTATGTCCAAAGGTGTAGCTATTGGGCATTTCAACTTTGATGAACAAAATGGCTATCTCAATATTTTAATCAGACAATTTTGGGGGGAAAAGGAGTGGAGGAGGGGGCCTAGTTGCCCTACAATCTTTTTGATCACCTAAAAAGGGCACTAGAACTTTTAATTTCCGTTCGAATGAGCCGTCTCCCGATATTCTAGGACCATTGGGTAGATACGATCACCCCTGGAGAAAACAAAAACAAAAAAAAACAAATAAACACGCATCCGTGATCTTTTTTCTGGCAAAAAATACAAAATTTTTGCAGATAAAAGCTTGAAACCCCTACATTAAGACTCTCTTATTCGCTGAATCTGACGGTGTGATTTTATTTAAGATTCTATTTATTTTAAGGAGTGTTTTCCACTTTTTTCGAAAATAAAACAAATTTTCTCAGGCTCGTAACCTTTAATGGGTATAGTTAGACTTAATGAAACTTACACATTACAACTCAGCATAAAAATCTGATTCTTTTGATATATCTGTTGGTTTCAAAATTCCGTTTTTTAGAGTTTCGGTTACTATTAAGCCGGATCGCTCCTTACTTACAGTTTGTTACCACGAACTGTTTGAAAAAATCTGTACGACATTAAGCTACTTTTCGGCACACGTGAGCAAATATTCAGTTCAATTACAATATCCTTAATAAAGTACTGAATTATCTATTAAAATGCGTTTGTACAAAAATATGCAAAACATGTGTCAACATGTTAAATGCCGAGATGAAAACTGGCGATGTTTCAGAAATTTTTATTTTCAATGTATGTGCCAGCTAATTAGAAAGAGTAAAATTATGATTCAACGTAAAATTTTAAACTAGATGTTACTTTAGCGCGTATTATATCATACTATGAATTTTTTACGAATGCAAATAAATTACACGAATTTATACCACATTTCTCTCCTAAGAATTTTACTTAATACAATTTCGAAATGTATGATGTACCAACACAGGGGAGATCAATCCAGTTGCACCAAGTTATTAAAGGGGTGCAACTTGGCACCTCACTGGACTTGCCTTTGTTTCTAAAAAAAAATGCCTTTTTTTAGAAACAATATTTCCCTCCTTTAAATCCTTTCCTTCTAAGATTTTTATAGATTAGTAAGCGAGTTCTCCAAGCAATGAAGTCACTACCCCCCTTACACTTACACTCTTGGTGTGCTTGATTTCTTTTTCTCGTATCTTCATGTAAAAAGTTCTTGTCCCCCTCCATTTTCCCGCTAATTTTCAACATTGAATTAATCGAAATTTATATCGATATTACTTAAGAAAAAAATTATTTGTAGATTTATTTTGATTGTTTGCTGTAAGAAACTTTAATTTTCCCAGAAACATGATTTATTTCCCTATTTTGTGAGATTTGTGGTATATTATTCCATTTAGAGATACCCTTGATGAATAAATGAATATCGTTTGAATAAAAGTAAAGAATGGAAACTTGAATGAAAGTAGTGAGTTTTCCCGGTGTTATTACTGATTTTTCGCTGTTCTCTCCACATTTTAATAGTTCATTCAGAAGAGTAGAAGCGATTCGGGAAAAATATATTATGTTTTGTCTAGTTGCTGTTTGTGGGGATGTCAGACAAAAGATGTTCTTTTTCCGTGTATGTTTTGGGGATTTCAAACTTGCAGTTATGCATAGGATTTTGAATAAAGTCACGCGTTATGTCAATACATATATAATGCCAACACATGCATAATGTCAAACATTACGTCAATGCACGTAATGTCAATACATGCATACAGTCAATTTTACAACAATATCTGTTAAGGGGATTTATACCTTGAACGATCATCCTATCTCGTGTTTATATTTTTTTTTAGTTTTTGACAAAGTTATTTAGAATTGATGGAGCGATCTTGTCATAACTTGTTAAGCTTGGATAAGAGACCCAAATTAAGCCTATAGAGGCAATTGTTGTAAAAAAAAAAATAACACTGTACTTTTTCGAGCTTAAACTGCCATCATGCTGCAAAAAAAATATTGCTTTTAGCAGCATCTTTTGATGGTACAGAAAGATGGCAGTCGATTGATGCCTTCTGGGAGCTGCCGTGTGACATGTTGCCTAAGCAGTGAGTAACCAAGCCAGGGACAAGAAAAACGAATGAAAAGGTAGGCATTTTCTAAGCTAGAAACTGGAAATAAAACAAAAAGGTGGGAGATGCTTTGCATATCTTATGTGTATAAACTATGTACTATCTTCAACTACTGTAGATGAAATTCACGATGTGTGCAAGAATTTGGATCAGTAGTAAGATACATTTCCTTGTGTTGTAAAAATACAAGATCGGACGATCATGGCTCAAAATTGTGAAACGAACAACAAAATAAGGAAAATAAAAAGGATAAAGAAAACAGTATATTTTACATCGGCTATTATGTAGGAAGGGTCCCTCCTACATAATAGCTCATGCCCCTCCTCCCCTCCCCAGGGATGGTGGATCATTGAGTAAGCAGGGTGTGTCATATGCCTAATTTTTTTTTCTTTCTAGATGGTGGAATCATACGACAGACTACGAAAACGAGCTCAAAATCCTCAAATTGACGCAAAAGAGGCAGCCAAGTATAGAGATGTTCCATTCCAGAAGAGATGTTGTCAGACTTGTCGGATGATGATGATGACGATAGTCCAGACTTCATGTCTCCAGAAGATCTTTTCAATGAACCTGATGCAGACTTGTTGTCTCTACTGGACAATCGCCACTTTTTTTTTTAGAAAAGGATGAGGTGGAGGCCAGCAATGAACCCATTGACGATGACTGGGGGGAAACTCTACCCTCTAGTGAGCAACAGCAACTGGTAGCAACAAGTACTGAAAAATTAAAGAAGAAATCGAAATTCCAAGAATAATTCGGCTGGAGAAAAGTAGAGATATAAAAAGTTTATCTGTCTTGGAAAGGAAAGCCTCGACAAGTTCCAAGCATCTTGGAGACTCCACTGAAATACTTCCAAAAATTCTTTGACAATGTACTTCTTAAGTTGATAGTTGAACAAAGTAACGTTTTTGCACTTCAAGCTGAGGATGCATCCTCTGCCTCACTGACGAAGAGCTAAAAGTTTTCGTGAACATTATTCTGTTATTGGGGCTGATAAAAGTTCCCTATTATCAAATGCATTGAGAAACAGCTACCAGATACCCTGCAATTGCCAACAAGATGAGCCAACAAAGGTTTGACAAGATCAAACGTTTTCTTCATTTCAACGACAACAAAAGAGCTATTAAATCTGGAGAACAAGGATTTGGCAAGCTCTACACGATTTGACCCGTCCTGGGTCATATCCCTTCCAAGTTATGCGAAGTCAGCCCCAAAGAACACCATTCAATTGACGAGCAAATGATTTCTTTCAAGGGGCGAAACAACTTGAGACAATATCTACCAAAAAAGCCGACTAAGTGGGGAATAAAAGTGTTCACAAGAGCTGGTGTGTCAGGTTTTGTACATGGTTTTGAAGTTTATAAAGGTAAGGGCACTCTTGCTGAAGATGATATAGAGCCAGACCTTGGAGTTGGAGACGACATAATTTTACGTCTGGTGAATACTTTACCAGAGAAAATGAACTATAAAACTAACTTTGAAAACTGATTTACGAGATTGAAACTAATGAGTGCTCAAAATTAAAGGATCCCTTGTATCGGTACGATGAACAAAGTGCGGCAGAAGGGCTGCTCACTCCTCACAGATGGTGAGATGAAAAAACAAGAGAGAGGAACCTCCGCTTACAGGAATGAAATTCATTCTGGTGTTGTTGTAGTGAAATGGTTAGATAATAACACGGTCTGTTTGGCTTCGACGTATAGATGAATAACGCCACAGGAAACGTGTAGACGCTGGAAAGTTAAGGATAAGTCCAGAGTTGAAGTTTCAAGGCCAGCCAGTGTTTATGAGTACAACCGTCATATTGGTGGCGTAGATTTAGCAAACATTCTAGTGGAGATGGGCCGAACTCATCTTCGGAAACAAAAATGGTATATGAGAATCTTCTGGTGCCTTATTGACACAACAGTATGCAAAAGTTGACTTCTTTTCACGTCAGACGTCAAAAAGCTCACTTCAAGGACAGACGAACCGATGATCTTGAGAGCCTTCAGTTATGAAGTTGCAGCAGGGTTGTATGCCTCAGCCCCTGTGATACCCCAACGTAAATGTGGTAGGGACTTTGCAGATGTCGAAGAAAGCCCCAGCCCCATTTGAAGTCGCAATCGAATCCGACCAACAATATCTGCTCAGGCCGATGGACTTGATCAATGGCCAAAAAAGACTGAAAAGCAGAGCCGCTGCAAACAGTGCAATCAGGACATACCACTTTTGAGTGCTAAAAACGTGAACTTCCACTCTGCGTTACTGCCAAAATTAACTTCTTCCATTTTGTGCCGGAGATATTCAGTTTTAATGAAACTTATGTTATTAGAATGTGTGACTTTTTTTTCGATTAAAAGGAATATCATTTTTTTTTCTTTAAAGTTCAGGAAAGTGCAGTCCCTAGAAAGGTTCTAGCATACCTGCTAGGAAACACTAAAAATCAGATAAAAGGAAATACTATTTGAGTAGTTTGGCGGCTTTGGGAGTTTTTCTGTGGTGCTATCTGCTTTGAATTAAAAACTCCGGTCACAGAGGACATAAAATTTCACATCTATTCAATCAAGTTTCACTGTCCAACCCCGGACTCTCAATAGCTCTCGGTGGTGGCTAGTTATCAGGGTGAAATTCCTAATGGACCCTTTTCCTTGAGATGCTCAGCCGAACCTGAGGCTCGTAAAATATTTTGAGTTATCGAATCCCCTTAAAAAAAACCTCTATTTCTTGGAACACTAACAACCCACTTAATGCATTCTCACCGCTAGTGTAGCCAAGGTTGGGATAAATGATGACCCGGTCTACGCAGCAACTTTTTTTTTGTTCACACGGAGTGGTGCCACAGAATGGCAAGGAGGAATACATGCAAGATCACAATGTAACAATTTAAGCTGTTTTAGATTGATCTGCATAAATATTTGTTAAAATATCAGAACTGCATCTAGGTTTTATTTCTCTCCTAAAATATTATTTTCATTTTTAATTAAAATTAATTACTTGCGACAGCTATAGTATACCTTTATGTGCGCTTATCTGATCAAAATTTAACTTTAACGTAGGTTCTTATAAAGTTTTCCAAAAGAGTAAGAAAAGTAAAGAGCAATAATAAAATCTAAAACAAGCATTATTAAACCAAATAATAAGCTGAACCTAAAGCGAACAGAAATTGCCACAAACAGAAATGGGAGAACTCCGGTTAATTTCGATTGCTAAGAAGGGCACTAGAACTAGCCCACTCCTAAATTTTTATGAATGCCCCTTCTACATGTAGTAGCCGAAAAAAAAAAATAAAATTGTGGGAAGAACTTTACTCTTTACTAAGTAAACGGTAGTGCGTTGATTTTGGTTTATAAATGGACCATAAGACGTTAAATCTTAGACTGTCAAGTTATATTTAGGTCATTTCTACGGTAATTAATTAAACAGCTTTGATAGGATTGATTTAGATAGGTTTTAGAAGGTGAGACATAGAAATCCACCCTGAACACTATCATTCCTAGCTACAAATAAATTTAAAAAAATATTTTTTTGAAGAAAATAAAAAACAAAATTAATACTGAAAACTAAAAATTATAGTCCGTAAATAAAGGAGCTGTCCCCTCTTCAACCTACCGTCCTATGCGCTAAAGTTTTATTGCCATTTACTGAGATCATTTATGACTGCTACTAATGTGTTTATTGGACAATTGTAAGTGATCTATTTACTTATTGCCTTTAAAAGAATTATAACTGAAACTTTGATTGTTTAAAGCAAATGAGTATCAGCAAACTCTTCCATGATTGAAACAATGTGAAAGATACTTTTTATCCTATTCATTTTGGCCTTGAATTTGAGTAATCGTTCTTAAAGTATGGGGGCAAAGAGTCAAACTTTAGCGTGAAGCATGGTGGGGTTCAGGAGGTAGTAGTCCCCACCATATATGAAATAGTTTTATTAGTTTTAAACCTTAATTTCGTTCTTTACTTTCATTCTTTAATTTCGTTCTTTACGTTCTTTACGTTATTTTCTTTACTTTCTTTCTTTAATTTCGTTCTTTACTTTACTTTCGTTCTTTACCCTCTCACCATTTCCCCGAACACATCCAATCAAAATTCTGAGATAGCCACTTTGTTCAACGTAGTTGAAAGGTCCGGAAATAATGTCTTTGAGGATGACAAAACTTGTTTTTTTTTAATTTAATCTCTCTTCGTTTAGTGAGGTAAGTGGATGATATTACAGAAAACAGGTATTGGAGCCACATCATATCTCTCATTGAGAGGTTGCAAATTTACCCAATTGTCACTACAGTTCACTATTAAAGCCGTATTTTGGATAGAGCCTTAAGCAGTGACCTATCCAATTGGTACCTCTGAAGTAGTGCCAGGTGGATTTCAGGAGCTCCTGTAAAAAGCATTTGTCTTCAGATAGACCTTGAATAGGTATAGCACAAGTATAAGGAGGGCTACACCCCTCTGAGTCCCAGTCTTCTCATCAAAGCTTATTTCGGGAGAACAATGCTTTGAGAAAAATAGCCTATTTAGTGTATTTGCTTAAAAAATAAGGCATAATTTTCCAAAATAAACCTTCGTCTCCGCAATAAGAGAAAATGTCGTATCTCCATAGTTTTAAATTTTCAGAGGAGCAAAAATACCTCAAAACTTTATATTTCCCCTCTGATAACTGTAGCACAAAACGGATTGATATGTATTTTTTTTACGTATCAATCTGTTTCTGTATAACTTTTATCGGAGGGGAAACAAAAAAAAAATCGTGAGAGTTTTTTTTAATTTCTTCTGAAACTTTACAATTATGTAGATACGACCTTTTGATACCTGACCGACGATATACAAGCCTGTCGCGTGCCGAGAACCAGGACCTTGTCGAAACCTGGGCTCCCAGTACTATATAGCACTCCAATAGATGATGTGCAACTCATGTGATGTTCTGGCTATGTTCGTTTATTGGATAACAGTCTCCAACGACTCAATTCTTTTTATGTTTATTTTATCGAAGTTACTTTTAAAGTCACGGTTACTATTAGCAAGATCTAGTCTACTTACAGTTTGTTACCATGAACTATTAGATACTGATACACCGTAGTACGATGCTACAGATGTAACGGTATTGAGACATTGAGACCTCTTGATAAAAACAAATTGATAAAAAACTATTTTTGTTAATTAATTATAATTATAACATATACAATAACAGCTAAACAATTTATGCTTGTTTACAGTTGTGAAAGACTGCTTATGCATGGTACCTAAGGCGTTATCAAGTTCTTAGTTAAGAAGCCAACTTATCATCAATTGTAAGGATTGCAGTCCAAATTTTCAGAAGAAGTATTTTTATAATTCAGTCATTGAAATTTTTGCATCCTTTAGGCACAAATTGAAATTTCATCTTTTTCCTTTTAATTTTTATGTTAATTTAGCTGTACGAGCGTAATTTGTATTTCGACTCTTTTTATTCAGTATATTTTGCATGCCTACGGAATATGTTTTTCACTCTTAACAAAATCTCCGTGATAAGCAGAAATATGTCTATTCCTCACTTATCACCTTTGAGATTATATTTTGCTACGTCATACATACAATTATGAACTTTTCAAACTATGTAAATTGCTGAATCATTTTACAATCACCGTAATTTTACTTTCAACAGCCTACTTGTACTGACAGATGAACTTTTCGAAAATCTCTTCAAAAGCTGTCTCAAAAACTCCAGACTCCACCAACTGAACTGCAAATCATTGATGTATTATCTTCCTACCATATATGCCCGAAGGAGGAGGAAGTGGGAACCACGGGTTATTTGCCTCTTCTGCTGCTGAAATACCAAAAACACAGAAAACGGCAATATTTGGAATATTTGAAAACTTACGAAATTTTCGCAACAAATGTCATTTAAACCCTCTTACCTTTTTGAATAAATTAATGCAGTCTTGCCGACGTGGAGAATAAGTACAAGCTACTGCATTAGCTAGGGGAGTAGCTCCAGCATTTTTATTGTGAGGGGGCAAGAGGGGTCCACATCCGAAGAGTCAAGGGGCAAGGGTAATGTACTAACTTGTTTCTCCAAACTATTAGGGGGAAACTGTACCCACTCCCTTTGCTCCCCCCTCCAAACGACGCCACTGTTAGTAGCCCAGAAGTAGTTATAAACACATAAACCATCTTTTGGGCTTAGGCAAGTAGAATGACAGGGAAGATGGCTCAGGGATTAAGACTCTTCGCCTTCAGTGAAGTTTTCCAGTATTGGATATATTTTTTATAAGTTTTTAACTTATAATGACGTAATTATTTTGACGTAATTTTAATTTGAGCCAATTTTCCCAAATCAAGTGAAAATGAGAGTGAAAAATGAAAAATGAGCCAAAGATAAAGGCAAAGATATACTAAAGAAAACTAACCTATTTCTCTGGATACTTGAACTATCCAGGCTTATCTTAATTTTGACATAAGTTTTTTATAATCTTGGAAAAATTATTTCCAAACCTAATTGTTTGGTTCTAAGCTTCAACACCAGTTATTAAAGCCCAATTTAAGGTAAAACAGTGACAATCAAACAATTCTTAGCAACAAACTGTAGTTAAGGAATGTCTCTCCTCCATTCTACCAGCGCTCTAAAACAAGGGAATTTTAATTATAACTAATTGATCAACTAAATTTGCTTTTTATGCTAATACCAAATATATAAAATTCATTCAGTTTAATGTTGCTCATCAAATGCTACGAGCCTGAGAAAATTTGTCTGATTTCTTAAAAAGGGCAAAACATCCCTAAAAAGTCCAGCCATCTTAATGAATGTCTCACCACCAGAATCAGCATACCAGAAAACCATACTGTAGGGGTTTCAAGTTTCTACTTACAGAAATGTCGAATTTTGCATTTTTTTTTTTTTTTTGCTAGAAGAAAGATCACAGGTGCATGTTTATTTTTTTTTTTTTGTTTTTTCCAGGGTTGATCCTATCAAACCAATGACCCTAAAAGATCAGGAGAGGGCTCACTCAATCGAAAATTAGAAGTTCTGGTGCCTTTTTAAGTGACCAAAACGATTGGAGGGCAACAAGCCCTCCCACGTCCTTTCCCCCAAATACATCCGATTAAAAGTCCCGACATAGGCATCTGGTTCAGCATAGTTAAAAGGTCCAATAACTATGCCACAGGGGATGACATGGACCTCGCCCCCCCCCACAGTCCCTAGGGTAAGGATGTAAGTTATGGAATTTTTCCAATTGTTCATGCTAGTTTTTTCTTATTGCGAAATATACAGAAATTTTTGGAATTTTTTTTTCGAGGGTTGAGGACTTTCCACTGAGAAAATTTGCCTGGAAAAGTTTTTCACGGGGGGGGGGTGATTTCCCGGTATTGTTTGACAAACGATCAAAATTAAATAAAAACAAGTATTTCAACTGAAAGTAAGGAACAACATTAAAACTTAAAACGCATAGAAATCATTCCCCACATGAGAGATCTAGTTTGAAAGCCTGAAACTTGAAATTTATCCAAATTTTCTTTACTCAGATAATAAGCTATTTTCTGTATTGTCAATGCTTTTTGACAAGTAATTTAACTGTGATTTTTTTTTTTTTTTTTTTTTTTTTATTGCAGATGCAACAAAATGAAATCAGGAACATGTGCAAGTACTTATAATATGGGAGAGGAGGTAGAAAAAAGCCTTAGTATGGAAATTATATAGGCCTATAATATATCAGAAATTGTGTGAAAAAAATACCTCGAAATTTCTGTGGTTAACGGGCTTAGAAGTCCCTTTGCATACGCAGCTGAAACACCCGCAGAAATACTTAGTAAAGCAAGCCAAGGTTTGAGAATTTGTATTCTTTTCATTCGACATGCTACAGGTATTATAACATTTTTCCTTATATATATTGGTGCCATCAGGAGATATCCTGGGGAGCCAAGCGCTACAATCAGTTTTGTTTTTACAAAGACTTAAAGGAGAATATTTTTCGTTTTTCCTATTTCTGTACATTTTTAAATGTCTTCGTGTTTCACAGGGAGGATATTCACAGCACCCGCTACTACCAAGGATTACATAAGTGCATATAAAAGTCTTTTTCATTTTAAATTGAGTTCCGAATTTTTCTTTATTTCTGAAGATATTTTTCCTTACTTGTAAAGACATACAAAAATTATTACAAAGAGTCAGACTTTAGTGAAATGAACTAGGGATTGAGGAGGGGGCATCCTCCCTTATATACGGAATAATTTCTGTTTTTTATAAGTTTTATGCTGCTCTTTACTTTTAGTTGAAAAAACTTGTTTCTATTCAATCTTTGGATATATACATTAGTACCGTCAGGGGATTTGCTGAGGAACCAAACGCTACAATCAGCTTTGTTTTTACAAAAATTTAAAGGAGGATATTTCGTATTTTTCCTATTTTATACATTTTTTAATGTCTGTATGTTTTATAGGGAGGATATTCACAGCACTCGCCAAGAATTGCATAAGTGCATATGTGGGTCTTTTTCCTTATAACTTGAGTTCTTAATATTTTCCTTATTTTTGAATACATCCACTTAACCTGTTCAAACTGCCAAATTTCATTTTCACTGCTTTTGATACTTAAATGTTGTGCAAAGTAAAACTGGGTTTATAAAATCTTGCATCAAATACGCTTTTAGAATTTTAAAACAAGCATCAATTTGAAAATTTTTTCAGAGATAAGTTTAATAAGTGTTTGTTTAGAAAACGCTATCAGAACTGAAAATCATTCCAAAGTTTCAAACCAAATTTGGAATTGTATTTGTGATAGCATCTTTAATTACCCGTTGTTGAAACTTGGTAAATACCATTTACACAATTGTGAACCTCAGCAAGATGGGGCTATGCCTCGTTGGGTCTCCTGACCGCAGACCAAAATTACGGGTTGTAGGCATTAATAACTACCTTTAATTTATGAGTTTGTTTTTAAAGATGTGGTTATGAATGAATAGTGAGAGCCTAAGGTGGTAACAAATTTTTATTATAGCTATTCTTACAGCTCCTAAATTCTTTCATTAATGGACTATTTTATGTTGTCATACGTGACCTCCTGTAAAGGGGCAAACTGCTCATGGTAAGACCAAAATTATATAGAGACATGACACCGGCAGGGGGGGGGGGGGTAATGACTTCCATCATAAATTTTTAGAAAACAATGCTAAAAATTCTGGTTTTGAAACAAAAGTTCCGATTTTTGTTTTTGGATTTTGATATTTATCATATTTTAAGCACTTAATACAATAAAAGGTAAGCAAGAAGAGATGCACTCCTCTATATTCGAAAATGAACTGTACACAAAGAAATAATTTCGAAAGTTGTCATCGCATATATATTTCCTAGACATCCTAGAGTTTTTTTTTTTGTTTTTTTTTTTTATAGACAAGTTATAATTTTTTTTCTATGGCGGATAAACAAATCTTGATCTTCTGAGGACTGGAACTTGCATTGGTTTTCCAGAAGTAAAATTCCTTCTATGACTACTTCCATCTTGAAGCTGTGACTCAACGAATTCCTTACATTTTGTCTTAAGTAAAATGACCCAGTTTCGAAGCTAAACTTCTTAGAAATCAAACACCTCTGAACATTGATAGAACTCTACATTATTTATTTCGACAACTTATGTAAAATTTTCGTGTCTCTCCTAAATTATTAGGAAATATTACCAGAAGTCTTGATTTCAAAACAAAGATTCCGATTATTTTTCATTTTTTTCCAATTTTTATTTTGAAGATTTGTGAAAAGTAGACAAAAAGGCAAGCACTCTTTTACATTCGAAAATGAACAATACACTACAAGTATGTGTAACCATACACCAGAAGAGCATATGAACTTAATGAGTATGTAGCTACTTTTAATACCGTTTCTTCCTGTGTTTTAAACCACATTTCTGCATTCACCTTCAGAAGTTCTGCTCAGAATTGCAGTGCCATTTTTAAAATTAATTGGGTTAATAAGGGTATATAAACTTATTTACTTTAGTAAGCTTTATACGGAGTGTGATTACTTCTATTGCAGTTTTGCATTTACAGTATCATGGTTGTAACCAAACCAGGATCTCCACGTTTAAGTAAAAACAACTCTGATGATCGTAAATGAATATAAATTCTTCTTACAAAGGAAAGGGAGTGAAAGTGGCAAAAATATTTCCAGGCTATGGTGCAAATATATTTGTTTTTATTTTAGCAACTTTCAAGGGTGTATCCAGGATTTCTGTTCCAGCAATTTTCATACATTTTCCGTATTCGTCAAGGAGAAGGGCTAGACACCCCTTAATTTTCATTCTGGATGACTTTGACCCACTCTGTTCTCGTTTTTAGCAAGCACTTTAGCAAACAATTCGGGAAACTCCACTTCGAGATAAAATCAACTTTATTATCCCAAATTTTAAACAAGTAATAGTTGATTTTAACATATCCTTGTTTAAATGTTTTTAATTGTCCTCATAGTTAAGTGGACATTGTGATTATGTGAAAAATAAAATAAATATATAATCCTAGATATTTACAACTTAGAACCCAAACAGTTTTCTAATACACTGAAATATGAACAGACGAGAAAAATACCAATTTTTATTGCCATATAATGTCAGCCCAAGAGCCAACTTTTCAATTCCCCAGCTAACTTCTGTCAACGTTAATATCGTCTATTCTATACGGGAGCAACTGTTGATTTTTCCACCTTATTGCCCCAATAAAAAAAAAGCTGTTTTCCTAACCGGAACAACAAAAAAATTCCGTGTCAATTTTCCAGTTGGAGCTATAAACACCTCAATGACTTGCGGCGATGAAACACCGGGTCTTGGGAAATTTATGATGCCCGGCAGTTCGTTTCATTGAGAATATTGTGGCGCTGCAGAACTGGGGAATCTGACCGTGTTATTGTCAAATTATTGTGTGGTGTAAACACGTGTTGTCGTAAATATCTGAAAAAAAGGAATCAAAGTTCAGATATTTAGAGTTGCTTTGTGGCATTTGGCGTCTAGACAATCGAAATACCAAGGACAACCAAAATGAAATCTTACTGTTTGAATTGGTTAAGCGGAATCTCAGAGAACCATACAAATCATTAGAAATAGAGAAAAATCGGGCAACAAATTTTTAATGAATAAGACGTCCACATGCAGCTATTCACTTTTTGGTAGTACACGCCAAGTTTAACAAAAAAAAAAAAACGGGGAAAAACTTGTGGTGAACAATCAGCAAAAAAAAAAAAAACAATCTGAAAACTCATAGCACCAAACAGATTAAGATGGTGTAGCTTTCTTTTGAAGGTTAGTTGTCTTTTGGAAAAAAAACGGACCGTTAATAACTGAATTTCTACGAGCGATAAG
>CM051258.1:7714342-7841842 GCA_027921565.1 Artemia sinica | reverse complement strand
AAGAAGTGCTTCATTGTAGCTTTAATTTTTACAGACTCTTGTTATGGCTAGTATTTTTTTCAGAAAAGTACAGTAGCCTTGCATACTAAGATTGTGCATACCCAATGCATACTGTGCGTACTTAGATTGTGCTTGCATTACAGATATGCATACTGTGTATGTTCAGTATGATACTGTTTAATCTTTATTGTTAGACTACATCGTTAGCTGAAGTTCAATTTTAACATTCACTTCTCTTTAGTATAATGTTCGGCTTCTTCTATAATGCCAATATGCTTCTGCTTCTTGTATAATATTCCGTCACCTTCAGTTATAAACTCGAATTTGTGGAAATATTTATTGAGTTTTAAGCCTGAGATTCGGTTTTGCTGGAAATCACACGGGCTTCTTACTTACTTAGACGTAGATCCTCCTACGCCTGTGGGCGCGTAGGGCAGCGACTATTGACCTCCAACTTGACCAATCCTGTGCCGAAGACCAAACTTCGTTCAGAGTGGTTCAGAATCTTGTCGCCTCTTTCTACAGGGGTCGACGAAGTGTGCTGCGTTGTCTTCCACTCCGTCAAATGCCGTATGGAGTCCAACACGATAAGTGGGGTAGGAGGCGTCCTTCGCTCATGCGGGTCATATGCCCCCAGTAATTCCATCTCCCTCATAATGACCTCGTCAGTCACCAGTGGTTGTTCGGTATCAGCCCTCATCTGGGCGTTCGTTACTCTATCGGTCCAATGTACCACAAGGATTTTATACAAGCAATTATTCTCGAAACCAAGTAGTCTTTTCTCAGCATTATTTGAAAGGCTCCAGGACTCGCATCCATATAAAAGTACAGAGAGTACATTACTCCTAAACAATCGTAATTTCAACATCTGAGAGTAGTTTTTACATCTCCAAATATTCTTCAGCTGAGAAAATGTCCCAGATGCATATGCTATACGTAGCAAGACTTCTCTGTCACAATTCTCATCTTGGGTCTTGGGTACTACCAAAGTAGTTAAATTCTCTGACCTCTTCTATATCAGTGCCCTTGTATCTACCTTCAGCTGCAATGGTCGTCACAACTCCGTTTGACATACTTTTCGTTTTATCAACATTAGTCTTCAGGCCTATGGGGGCAGCTTTCACTGCTAGTTCATTTATATTATATTGAATGTCCTCTTGGCAATGAGCTGCGAGTGCGATATCATCAGCAAAATCACAGTCGTATGTTTGACGCTCGGGGCTTAGTTTTATGTCTCCTCTAAAGTGGCAAGCTCGAAGCACAAAATCTATAAGTATTGCAAATAAATCGGAGATAGTAAACATCCTTGACTTACACCGGACTCGACAGGGAACCACTCTTACAGGCCACTCTCCTTCCGGACTGCCAAAACCTGCGTCGCATACATGGCTTTAATCATATTCACAATTTTCGGAGGCATTCCATACGCTAGGAGAATTTTCCGCATTAACTGTCGATGCACGGAGTCAAATGCTTTAAAGAAGTCTATAAACACTAAAATAATCTGCACTTGCCATTCGTTTGATTCCTCCAGTAGAACACGTAAGCTAAATATTAGGTTGCAGCAAGAATGATTTGGGCGGAAACCATGTTGCTCATTCCTTAAAATTAAGCCAGCTTGAGTCTGAATTCTACTGAGTATAATCTGACATAGAACTTTAGTTCCGACTGTCTGGAGTGTGTTACCTCTCCAGTTATCACATGATGTCTTTTGACCTTTTTTGAAGAGTTTCACGATAATGCCTTTATTCCAGTCAGGAAGGACAACCTTGTCGTCCCACACCCTGCTAAGCAGTTTAAATAGTGGGCCGGCGAGAGATTATTTCCCAAATTTCTACAGCTCCGGAGGTACTCAATCACATCCAGCTGCTTTCCAATTTTTTAGCAACTTAAGGGCTATTACAACTTCCTGAAAGAGGATGGGGCCCGAATAGATATCCAATTAAATAGGGGCATGTCAGAGACCAATAGTGGCTCTTTGGGTTTCGGCTGGTTCAGAAAATCCGAGAAATATTCACTCCAACGGTTCTGGACATCTACCTGATTGGTAAGCAGCTGCCCTCTTTTATCCTCTATGAAGGGACAAGCGTTCGTTTGCGCGCCGGAAAGCTTCTTAGTAATAATATAGACAGTTTTACTATCATCCCGACTGGCTGCTCTTTCTGCCTCACCTGCTATTTTCTTACCTAAAGAAATCTGAGAAAGGTAAAGAGGAAGGGTGGGTGAAAGCAGAGAATGGCTTGTCTCCAATAACCCATTACACTTCCTGGCTGAAGGGACATGAAATGGCAAGCAGCATCGCTGGTACGGATTGTAAAAATCCAATGCCGTATTCTTTACCTCTTTTATTCAAAAGAAGGATCAGCAGGGCAATGTATGTTACTCTGTATTACCCGGCATACATTGCCCTTAAGGGCAGTGTATGAGCTGCATTTGAAGGGAGGATCAGCAGGGTGATTTATGTTAAGTCACAATTCAATCTTCCTATTCAACATCACCCCACTGGTTTTCCCGTTGAGAACAGCTTCACAAAGGTTTATTTGCAATTATCTCGGAAGTGTTATTTCTATGGAATCCACCTGATAATCTGTGGCTCTAGATTTTTATCATTGATCATTCTACTGTTTTGGTGGTAACCAGTTTCTGTCGTTACAGAGAATATCTAAGTTATAGCGTAGAAATATTAGGGATGACCGGTGTAAACACGTTGCTAAATCGTTCCTACTTGTAGAGAAAGAAGACAGAGTAGATCTGCTATCGAATCCAGTTAACGGTGAAAAATCCAAATTTTAGTTGAGTTTAGCAGATATGGCAATATTTTAATGGTCTTAGGATAATCTATAGTAATTCCTAAATAACGCTATGGTAAAATTTTTGACTTCATTCTTTACGAGCGAGTATCACTTTACTTCGGCCTCAATTTTCACTTGCTCAAAACGCAGTAGTTAGCAACCCTGGCTAGTACAGCCCCGTCGTTGTATGCAGAAGAGCTCACGAACGTGACCTAAAGTCCACCATGAAATCATTGGACTTCCCTGATGTATTGTCAGGTACCTAACTCGCAAAAATTTAGGAAAGACATGGATTTTTCAATTTTTAAATTAAGATGCCCAAAAAATTTATTTAAAAAATCTAGAGAAGGGAACATTTCTGACTACTCAATCTTTTTTAATGAAGATAAAAAAAAAAACATTTTTCAAAATCTAAACGGGTAGCTGCACCTCCCCATGTCTTCTCTTAATTGGTGTACTTGCGTAATATATGAAACTTTCATAATTTTCCCTTTTTGTTATTATCTCTGGGAGGAAAATATTACAGCTTGAAATAATAGTCCAATCTCTTGCCTAGTCCAATTTTCCGTTTTTATGAGAGGAACACTTATCCCAGAATGAAAGTTATTGCTGCTCCATTTCAAATCTCATCTCTTTTATTTCTCCCCTGTCTCTTACACAGGAACAGTATATTCTGGCTTGTCTTGACAATTGGGTGTAGATCCTTCTTATATGAAACTCTTTTAAAGTGGTTTGTAAAATGATAACCTGCATCTGAATTTGAATGTTATTTTAATTTATAATATGTATTCTAAAAGAAAGCAATGAAAGTTGACGTTTGGAGTAGCTAAAAAGAGGTTTCTTTAACCGAAATTTTTACCTGTCCTCATGCGTAAAATAATCTAACACTGATTTTTGCCACAAATGTGATTTTCGGGGGGGGGGGTGCTGTAATTTCCCTGTATAAGGTCTTTGACTATGGTGATTCTAAAGGTACACTATTCATTATGACCTGAAGCCGTTTGCGAGGGGTTTTCAGGCCTTTTTGGCGAAATCACGATAAATTTCTTTTCACAATAAACTTTTATGCTTAAGACGAACTGAAATAATAGTTACCAATCTTGAATCAGTGTCAGATGACAGTTTTTTTTCAGTAGGCAGTTTTTTTCTAAACGTATTTTTTAACTTTTGGTTATTATGGGCCGTTGTTTGCTCCTTACTAGGTTGCAGCTACCGCTGCAACCATGATTCGGAGTTTAGAGAAGGTGTTGGTCCACGAGGAACCCCTGCTTACGTCCCTGATTTGTATTATGTATCTTTTTTTAAATTATAAGTTTTACACTATTTTTTTTATAAATTTTACACACTATTTATAACCTTGGCTACACAGGTTCAATACCTTTCTAGAATCGCTTTGAAGAACCATACGTACTTCTAGTCATTCCATGGAAGCAGAGCCAGGAATATGTTGGGTGGTAGATGCCTGAAAACTCTGCTGTGGTTCATTTGCAGTTTTCACTTGCAGTTTCCTAGGAATAGCCCTCATATTACTTCCCTGCTCATTCTCCTAAAAACAAATAAGAGAAAAACATTAGAAATATTAAAAAAGCAAAGACGCAATTTCGATTGAACTTATTGCTATAGAAAATTCGTCTTACATGCATGATACCACATTTATATAGTGTGTTTTGATTTTGTATGGTGGATAACGCTCAAAAGAGGAAGACTAAATCTCGATTTGTAATGAAACTAATGGTATAAATTAAAATTCCCAAATAAAACGAATAATTCAAATACATGAATTATAGTTTATTATGATAAAAATCAAAATAACCAATTTAAATTTATAAAATTTCTGAAGATGAAAATGTTAATAAAAACGAAACAGGAATTTTCTTTCAATACCTATTTGTTTTTAAGGTTTCCCGATAAGAAAAATGACAAAAATTCTTCACTTATCATAAAAAATGTATGAAAACCTATTACTTTTGAGGACCTTGCTTCTTGGGATAAATTGCTGCCAAAATCTTGTTTGTCGGTACCAGCAGCACTGCTTAAATATCATTAAAAATGACTTTTTTATGCTTGAAATATCACTTTTCACTTGAGTCCAGGATAAATGATTTGGTGTTAACCGGGCTAGGAATGGTATTAGCTTTTATCCTATGTGTGTGGGGATGATAGAGGAGATATCTTTCATTGCATCTGCCGGTGTAAAGCATGATTCGTGAAAGAGATTATTTAGGGATGTGATTTTTACAGGTCTTTGAGAGATTTATATGGTTAGCAAAAAATGTATTGTGAACATTAAAAGCTAAGGATGTACCTGGAGCTATCAGTTGAATGCGATGAGTTGGCATTGGCGATTATTTATATTGTTGTATTTTTTTTTATCTCTTGTTTTATATGTATTATTTATAGAGACGTTTATATTTATTTGTTGTTGCAGCCAAACCTGTGTTGTAACTGTTAAAAACACCTTAATGACTCTGTAAGGTGTGAAAAACACCTTACAACTTTGTGTTGTAACAGAGTAATTTTCCTTATTTTGTTATAGTTATTTTGTTAATTATTGTTTCTGAATTGTTTTTTGTTCATAATTTTTGCATTTTTAGACCCTACAAAAAAAAAATAAATGCCATGAAAACTAGCTTTAAATTTATCAGAATATACACAAATTGAAAACCACCATGTCAATTAAAAAAAGTGTATTTGTTCATTTTTTTTATTCTGAATTTTTGTTTAGAAATGTTAAAATCCAATAATGATAATTATCAAGAGTGATAAACAAAAAAAGGTTATTGATTTCACAATTAAATTGAAATTCTGCAAGTGAAATAAAAAATTGTGATCTCTATTGCAGCAGTGGACCGGTGGACCGAGAAGCTCTTTGGCGGATTCTAGAATCGACAGGCCTCCCTGAGAAATACTGCAGACTCTTCGAAGCTCTACACCATGGGACGGAGAGCTGTGTTCAAGTGAACGGCCGGCGCAGCCCGTTCTTCCAAATCACGACAGGAGTGCGCCAAGGATGTGCAGTGGCCCCAGAGCTCCTCAATGTCATCATAGACTACGTTATGACAAGGACTACTTCACGTCTCAGCTTTTCGACTCAAGTTTGGAGATCGTGTCATTACAGATGCTGATTTTGCCGATGACTTGGCCATTCTGGCGGACTCCATAGAGCAGTTGCTGGAAGCGCTTCGAATCCTGCGAGAAGAAGCTGCAAAAGTAGGACTGCAGATAAACTGGACTAAAACGAAAATTATGGCCATAGACCAATCCTCCCCTGCTGCCAATCCTTCAGTTAGCCTGGATAGCACCACTACCATCGAAGTTGTCCAAATGTTCACCTACCTGGGCTCCATAATTTCTTCAGATGGCTCGCTTCTTTCTGAACTACAAGCGAGAATATCCAAAGCGTCTTCTGCCATGGGCAGACTGAACCGTCACCTCTGGCGAAAACCAAATATCAGTCGCACAACGAAGCTGCGTATATTCAACGCCCTCGTCGGCTCTGTGATGCTCTATGGAGCTGAGACGTGGCAAGTTTCAGCCGCAACCCTCAAGGCAATTGATGTATTTCAGTCGAAGAGCATGAAGAGGATCGAAGGTCTACGATGGTTCGACTTCGTCAGCAATGAGAAGCTGCTGCAGCTCACCAAGCAGTCTTGGTTTTCGACCTAAGCAGCCGAGCGAATACCACGATGGTTCGGACACCTACTTCGAATGCCTCCACACATACCTGCGAAAACGATCCATGACTTCGACCCTGTCAAAGCCGGTTGGAAGTGACCTCGCGGCCGACCATAGAAACGATGGTCTGACAGCCTGTCCAAGTTCCTGACGATGGCAAATATCAGGTTGAGCGATGTGCAAACGCTTGCCGTGGACCAAAGTGGATGGAGGAGGCAGATGTCACTCTCTACGCCGAGCAGCGCCCGGCAGAGACATAAGTCAAGTAAGTCAAGTCTATTGCAGCAGAGAACCCTGCAAAGGCGTGCTGCATAAGAATTAAATAGAGTTTCTCTACAATAAATTAGGGAGCTATAAAGTAAAAAAGTAAATTCAAAGAGAATAGCCCCTTCCCGAATTGGGGCCCAAAATAACCAGGAGCATCAAATTTGTTCATTGCCAAGGCGTTCTTGCTTTGAAAATAAAAATAGAATGAGTTGAGTTGTCATATGTGATATTTCAGAGCAAGAAAATCGAGGAAAGCGAAGAAGAAATTGGCGTAAATCAATAAGACAGAAAGAGAAAATGAAAGAGAGTGTAAAAAGTAGAGAAATGTGCGGAAAAGTGAAAAAAGAGGAAAAAATTGAAAAAAGAGACAATTACTTGAGTTGTCATATGTATGTGATATTTCAGGACAAGAAAACCGAGGGCAGCAAAAAAAAAAAAAAAAAAAAAAAAAAAAAAAAAAAAAAAAAAAAAAAAAAAAAAAAAAAATCAAAGCGAGAGAAATAAGAAAGTGAAAGAGAGAGTGAAAAAGGAGTGAAATGTGAATATTTTTGCCAAAATCTCTGCTCTATCTTCCTCAGTGCCAGAAGAAGAATAAAAAAAAAAAATAGTTAGAAATTCACAGAACGAAATAAGAAGATACACCTAAAAAAACCAGAGATAAAATAGAAGAGGCCCTTTACCAAACAGCGGTGAAAAAGCATCCCTTTTATCGTTGTGTCAAACTTAGCCAGTGTATTCTTAGAAATTATATACAGTAAGGTCTTAGAAATTATTTCTGTTTCAGGATGGGCGACTCCTTCATGAAGATAAAGGGTCAAATCGTTGGACATTGCAGATTAACAAAGTCCGAATCGAGGACTCGGGAGAGTATTTATGTGTGGCTAAAAACGCCCTGGGTTCTTCCAATGCTACTTTTCTCGTAGAAATCACAGGTAAACTTCATTAAACAGTGATGTTGATACCAAAGTATAATCACCTACGGAACACGTACTGACAAAACTCTCCAAAAGTGACCCCACGTACCTCAGCGCCTCTAGACGCAAAGTGCTGTACTACTTAATCGTTCCGAGCCAAAATACCGAGTGACCGGGATGAACTGTGTAACTACGGTTTTTAGTTGCCAGGTTCGCATAGGTATACAAAGGGTCACTTTTTTGGTGTGGAGAGGATAGGTTTTGTCAGTACTTGTTCTTTAGGTGATTATATTTGGTTGATACAAAGGTAAACTAACCGTTGGTGCAACTAAATTGAACTATTTCCACTGGTAAAAAAGTAAACTACAGGTTGCAAAGTGGTTGCAAACAAAGAAAGAGGGTCAAAAAAAGAAAAAAAAGTGATATAATTTCCTATGTGAAATGAATTGTGCTTTGGTTTCCTAGGTTTACATCTATATCATATTTTCGTAAGCCCGTTACATTGTTGTTTAAGCTTATGTCTGAACAAGAAGTCAGATAACGGGGTTGAATAAAAAATCTGATTAGTTCTTCTATGTTTTTGTGTGAAATTTTAAGCCAATGGAAAGAACAAAACTCATATTTCATCTGACGTGCATTCCCTGCGTGAAATGTCGAACCAGTGGAAATAGCGAAAAGGTTTTGAGTCACAAGATTTGTACGAGTAAGCTTAACTTGTTTTTCTGTGTTTTAATCTCCGTAATGGTGCCTTTTTGCCATATTTAAGGGCCAGAGAAATCGAGCTAATGACTGTCGGCGGAAATGTCGGTTTACTTTGTATTTATTTCAAATTTGACGCAAATTAACTGTGAACCTGTAACCGTTTATTTACTTTATATGCATTATAATGATTATTAAAATATGAGCAATTTTAATTTGTAATGAGTAAAATATGAAATATATGAGTATTTATGGATTTATTTTTATTATTAATTTTAATTAGACTGGTCATTTGCCTCCGTTTTTCCCATTTGATAATGATTTTGCAGAAGTTATGCAATAAGGATGGTAGTCAACCAGGTTGACAAAACTTAAATTCACAATTTAATACGAAGTTAATTGTCGATCGTTCCATCTGTTAATTTGCTCTCACCTGGAACCTAACATTTAATTATTGTTAAATACTTTTTACTTTTTGTCGAACCTGGAATGTACCCTATGTTAGTGACAGTCAACCTTTCGATTTATTAAACTAAATTAGTGAACCTTCAATTTTTCTCCTGAAAAATTGGTGAAAACTATTGATGAAAGCCAGACTAGCATTTATCCCCTTGACGAGCCATCTGAGCTCTTTGCATTTGTATATATAATAGCCTACATTATAGGCTATAATAGTAAATAGCCTATGTAGATCAAGACCAAGAAAGTTCGGCCTGAAATATAGGAGTGTTTACGAATTATATCTTGCAAAATGCTAAGAAGACACACATTCTTCTTGAATATATTACTGTTGTGTATTATTCTACGTCAACAAACTGCAGAGATTAATGGTTTTGTTACACGAGCCCTGTTTAGGTAAGAAAATGAATCGTAAGCAAAGCATATGTCCATGTTGGTCTTACCCAGGGCTACAAAGAGGGTGCCAGTGAGGGGGTAGAACCCTAATGCTCTTGGGTATCAGAAAAGTCGAAGTTCGTAATATATTGCTAATAATATCTATTCGCAGTTTTAATTTTGATTTAAAAACTTCAAGTTATTGTAATTTTTCAAAAAAAAAGGTACTAGATCAGCCAGGCACATGCTTAAGAATATTACACTGATAATTTTTCTTCACCCCTTCTCATAAGATATTAAGATTATTACAACTTTCTTCTGATTTCCGTATTTATATTTAGCCATTTTACCGTTTTTTCTTCTCCCAAATACCTATGGGACCGTTTAAAATAATTACATATATACGTACCAGAAATAGGTATTAGTTTAAATATAGCTTTAAAATTTTAAGTATGGCTTTGATAGTTTGCTGGATATTATTTTAATCAAACTAAATAGTTTCGCAAATCTGTTGAATATTCATCAAAATTTTGTTAAGCTGTAAAAAATTGTTTAAGAAACTAAAAATCAACTAATTTTAGTACCAAAACTGTGAGTTTCCCATAGCTTCAATTTGCATGGTAGAAAAGTTTTTCAAGATAATTTTATGTGTAATTTCTTAAGCTTTTCGGGTTCTTTTCCTTTTTTGTCTCTCACTGTACATTGATAATTTACTTGGGAGAGCTCTTTCAATAAAGTTCTTTCAAAGATCACCCCCTTCAATTGGGTTTTCATTCTAACAAAAGGAATTTTTATTTTAAAGATATTATACCAGGGTAAAAAAAAATTACTGTTACCACTTGGGTAAAAAAACCCATGTCTTTGGAGTTTTTTCAATATTTTATCTTGTTTCATACTTCTATAGTTGGATTGAAATTTTAAGGATTGATTATTTGACAAATTTTTGACTATTGGACATTTGTACACCCTACTCTCTTAAACTACATAAGGGGTTATTTAAAGTTCAATCCGTTTTCTTCTTCCTGATTTAACTTTAGTAACTTTAAAACATAATTAACTTAAATTTAAACAGTAGTTTAATTCAGTCTACCGAGCTTATGGAATTAACCAAGTTAACTTATATTAATCACCTTAAAAAGAAACCTAACTTAAAATATGACGTGAATTTAACTTAAAAAGAAATTATTTAATGTGGGCCTAGAAATGCTTCTTTTGATCTTCTTTAATCTTTGACAAAGTGGGTGATTTCTAGAATTTGAAATAGATTCCAAGTAACATTTATTTTCTGTTTTTTCTACTTTTTATTTTCAAAAAAGATCCACTTTGATGGAATGTGTCAAGCCTTGCAAGTAAGAAGAGTGGACGATAGAGAATGTTAATTTTCCTGTAGGTGTTTCTTTTTTTTAATTTTAGTGGGAAAAATAGATACTATTAGTGGACAGTTTTACGTCTAAAATGGACCGCTTTTAAACTAAAGAAACCTGGCTATATTAAAAACTTTTTTTTTGTCGGGGCCGGGGTTACATGGGAGGATCTTTCCATGGAGGCATTTGGTAAGGGTCATTGCTATGAAGGGGGGCACCAAATTTCCCAGCATTATTTAAATAAACGATCATAAATTAAATTAAAAAAATTCAATTGAAAGCAAAGAGCAACATCAAAACTTAAAACTAACAGAAATCATTACTTATATGATTGGGTTGGCCCCTAGTCAATACCTCGCTCTTTACGCTAAATTTTTTTTAGTCATTCCATAAGAGCTATTTATTCTAATTAACGGCCTTTGTGATTAAGGGGTCATTATTAAATTTAATTTAATCATGATAAAATTTAATCAGGAAGTACGATCTAAGTCAGATCCTTCTTATTTCAGGAGACCAATCAACGTGCTACTATTTAGTTTTCCTTATTTATGCCTCTTGCTTTCTTGAACTTAAACTTATAAAATTGGGAATGGTTTAAGCAAATCCTTTCATTTATTGCTTCGTGTTTTCTATTTTCCCCAAGAGGGATTACTCTGCAGGGATTTTGGAGAGAAAAAATTAAAAGAAAAGATAAAACGAAAAGATAAAAACGAAAAGATAAGAACGAAGAGAAAAGATAAAAAGGAAAAAATGCTGTAATAAGTTCCCAATACAAGAAATTATCATTACATTACCCCAAAAAACATAATTATTTTATTGAAATTGTATCAGTCGCAGAAACTGTAGCATTATGAATGAAAAACGAAGAAAAAAAGAAAGAAAAAGGTCAAGCAATAACAAGGGTCATTTTTAGCCAGTGACTGAGAAATGAGGATAAAATTAGATATTTCGGCACGGATATCCGTCAAGCTGTCTTCAGCTCTAGAAAAAAAGATGGGAATGGCAGCTTTTGGAACCACTCAAGAGATAAACTCAACAGTGTCCCATAAAAAAAATTAAGTTTTCCTTATTTATGCCTCTTGCTTTCTTGAACTTAAACTTATAAAATTGGGAATGGTTTAAGCAAATCCTTTCATTTATTGCTTCGTGTTTTCTATTTTCCCAAGAGGGATTACTCTGCAGGGATTGGAGAGAAAAAATTAAAAGAAAAGATAAAACGAAAAGATAAAAACGAAAAAGATAAGAAACGAAGAGAAAAGATAAAAAGGGAAAAATGCTGTAATAAGTTCCCAATACAAGAAATTATCATTACATTACCCAAAAAAAACATAATTATTTTATTGAAATTGAATCAGTCGCAGAAACTGTAGCATTATGAATGAAAAACGAAGAAAAAAAAGAAAGAAAAAGGTCAAGCAATAACAAGGGCCATTTTTAGCCAGTGACTGAGAAATGAGGATAAAATTAGATATTTCGGCACGGATGTCAGTCAAGCTGTCTTCAGCTCTAAAAGAAAATATGGGAATGGCAGCTTTTGGAACCACTCAAGAGATAAACTCAACAGTGTCCCTTAAAAAAAAAATAAATAAAAAAGTTTTTTTTCAAATGAAAGTAAGGAGCAACGTTTAAAATTTAAAACGAGCAGAAATTATCACGTATGTCAAGGGGGTTGCCCCCTCCTCGAAACCTCGCTCTTTACGCTAAAGCTTTTAGTGCTTTGAAAAAAGCTTGTTGTTGTTCTAATTAAACGACCCTTGTGTCTCAAGAGTCGTTCTTAAAGAATTGGGATAAAATTCAAACTTCAACGTAAAAGACGAAGGGTTGAGGAAGGAGAAATGCCCTTCATATACATTAGAATTTCTGTTCGTCTAAGTTTGAATATTGCTCCGTATTTTCAGTAGAAAAAACTTGTTTTATTTTTATTTTTCTGATTGTTTTTAAATTATGCCAGGAAATTTTACCCCACCACCATGGAGAAATCCCCCTCCCCACGGAAATATCCCTTAGACAATTCAATCCCGGTGAAAATTTACCCCGGACACTTACCCTTAATAACTTCACGCGTAAAATTGAGACTAAAAAGAGAAATCAAGACATAAAAAGAATTTTGTTTAGGAATTCTGGCAAATTTTACCAGTGTAAAATTTTCCCTGACAAGTTCAGTCCCAGGAACCTTCCCTCCTCATAGAAAAATTCCTCTTTGGCAAAACCCCGGGCAGAAAGTTTCTCTACCCGAAATTGTAAGTATACTTCCTAATAACAAATACTATGCGTAAACACAGGGTAAATTTTATAACTTAAAGGTCTTCCTCCGGGGCTGTGGGGTCATGTTGTATCCAAAGGCATAAGGGCTTTTAAACTATGATGAACAAAAAGGCTGTGTAAAAATTTTGATTGGAAGGTTTTGGGGAAAAGGTTTGGGGAAGGGGGGCTAGTTGCCCTCCAATATTTTGGCCACTTAAAAAGGGCACTAGAGCTTATAATTTCCGTTCGAGTGAACCCTCTCCTGATATTTCAGGACCGTCGGGTCGATACGATCATCCCTGGAAAAAAAACAACAAAAAAAACAAATAAACACGCATCCATGATCTTTCTTCTTCCGGCAAAAAAGAAAATTCCACATTTTTTTTATATAGGAGGTTGAAACCTCTGAAATAAGGTTCTCTGATAAGCTGAATTCAATGGTGTGGTTCTCATGAAGATTCTTCAACTTTTAAGAAGCATCGTTTTAAGAAGCATTGTTTTAAGAAGCATTGTCTTAAAGAAAAACAAGCTAAGCGAGGAAGAAAAATGCACCAAGAAGCCCGTGGGTCACTGAAAGTTTACTGAGATGCATCAACAACAAACAAAATCTATGGACCCAATACCGTAATGGGCTGAGTATAGCTAGCCTGGAAATCTAGGAATCTTACAAGAAATACCTACAGTTAATCATTGGCAGCGCACTAGCGCTGCCTAGGTAAAGAACGATGTGGGCACAATGTTTTTTTTTCTCCATACCCGGGCACTTCGTAA
Organism: Artemia sinica; assembly: GCA_027921565.1. Classification (NCBI taxonomy): domain Eukaryota; kingdom Metazoa; phylum Arthropoda; class Branchiopoda; order Anostraca; family Artemiidae; genus Artemia; species Artemia sinica. The sequence continues at coordinate 7,828,282 of CM051258.1, read as the reverse complement.
CGAAGGAGTTGTGACAGAAACTTCGGAAAGAGCTCATTCGATTGGAGATTGGAGTGGCTTGTGCCCTTTTTAATAGTCAAAAGTGATTGGAGGGCAACTAGCCCCCCCCCACGCCAATCATTCCCCCAAACACATCCAATCAAAATTTTGAGATAGCCATTTTGTTCAGTGTAGTGGATCCAGATAGAAAATATGCTTTTGAGGAGGACACTCCCCCACAACCCTCGGGGCAAGAGTTTTCAGTTATGCCCTGAGGGCATATAAGAATGAAGTTGGCACAATGTACTATTTATTATTTTTTCCTTTAGAGCAGGGCACTTCATGTGGAAGGGGTCGCCATAGAAACTTCAAAAGGGGCTCATTCAATAGGAAATTGAGAGTTCTAGTAACCTTTTTAATATTCGAAAGTGATTTGAGGGCAACTAGCCCCTTCCCCACACCCATCATTCCCCCACACACATCTAATCAAAATTTTGAGATAGTCATTTTGTTCAGCGTAGTTGATTTTCAGATAGAAAATATGTTTTTGAGGAGGACACTCTCCATCAACGCTCAGGGCAAGGGTTTTAAGTTATGCCCTTGGGGCATATAAGGTTTTTTCTTTATAGAAAAGCGTTGTCATAAAAACTTCAAAACAGGCTCATTCGATTGGAAATTCGAAGGGCTAGTACCCTTTATAATAGTCGAATGTGATTGAAGGGCAAATAGCCCCCCCCCCCAAGCCCATCATTCCCCCAAACAAATTCAATCAAAATTTTGAGATAGCAATTTTGTTCAGCATAATTGATTTACAGATAGAAAATATGTTTTTGAGGACACTCCCCCACAACACTCAGAGCAAGGGTTTCAAGCAATGCCCAGGGGGCATATAAGGTTATTATAGAAGGCGTTGTCGTAAAAACTTCAAAACAGGCTCATTCAATTGGAAATTCGAAGGGCTACTACCCTTTATAATAGTCGAAAGTGATTGAAGGGCAACTAGCCCCCCCCCAACCCCATCATTCCCCCAAACACATCCAATCAAAATTTTGAAATAGCCATTTTGTTCAGCTTAGTGGATCCAGATAGAAAACATGCTTTTGAGGAGGACACTCCCCCACAAACCTCAGGGCAAGAGTTTTAAGTTATGCCCTGAGGGCATATAAGAACGATGTTGGCACAATGTACTATTTATTATTTTTTCTTTAAAGCAGGGCACTTCATATGGAAGGGTCACCGTAGAAACTTCAAAAGGGGCTCATTCAATTGGAAATTGAGAGTTCTAGTGCCCTTTTTAATAGTCGAAAGTGATTTAAGGGCAACTAGCCCCTCGCCCACGCCCATCATTCCCCCACACACTTCCAATCAAATTTTGAGATAGCCATTTGGTTCAGCGTAGTTGATTTTCAGATAGAAAATATGTTTTTGAGGAGGACACTCCCCAACAACGCTCAGGGCAGTTTTTATAGAAAGGTGTTGTCATTAAAACTTCAAAACAGGCTCATTCGATTGGAAATTCGAAGGGCTAGTACCCTTTATAATAGTCGAAAGTGATTGAAGGGCAACTACCCCCCCCCCCCCAAGCCCATCATTCCCCAAACACATCCAATAAAAATTTTGAGATAGCCATTTTGTTCAGCGTAGTTGATTTACAGATAGAAAATATATTTTTGAGGAGGAAACTCCCCCACAACCCTCAGGGCGAGGGTTTTAAGTTATGCCCAGGGGGCATGTAAGGATTTTATAGAAGGCGTTGTCGTAGAAACTTCAAAAAAGGCTCATTCGATTGGAAATCCAAAGGGCTATTGCCCTTTTTAATAGTTGAACGTGCTAGGAGGGCAACTAGTCCCCCCATGCCCATCATTTCCCCAAACACATCCAATCAAAATTTTGAGATAGCCATTTTGTTCAGCGTAGTTGATTGTCAGATAGAAAATATGTTTTTGAGGAGGACACTCCCCCAGAGCCCTCAGGGCAAGGGTCTTAAGTTATGCCCTGGGGGCATATAAGGTTTTTTAAAGAAAAATTTGTCGTAGAAACTTCGAAAAAGCTCATTTGATTGGAAATTCAAAGGGCTAGTGTTTAATAGTCGAAAGTGATTGGAGGGCAACTAGCCCCCCCCCCACGCCCATCATTATCCCAAAGACATCCAATAAAAATTTTGATATAGCCATTTTGTTCAGCGTAGTTGATTTACAGATAGAAAATAAATGTTTGAGGACGACACTCCCCCCCAATCCTAAGGGCAAGGATTATAAGTTATGCCCTGGGGGCATATAAGGTTTTTTATTGAAAAAAAGGGTTCATTTGATTTGAAATTCGAAGGGCTTTTAGATAGCCATTTATTCAACGTAGTTGAAAGTTTTGGAAATTAGGTCTTTAAGGATGACAACCCCTCCCCCCACAGCCCTCAGGGCAAGGGTTTTAAGTTATGCCTTGGGGGCATATAAAGTTTTTAACGAAAGGCAATCTACGCCCATCATTCCCCTAAACACATCCAATCAAAATTTTGAGATAGCCATTTTGTTCAGCGTAGTTGATTTCCAGATAGAAAATATGTTTTTGAGGAGGACACTCCCCCACAACCCTCAGAGCAAGGGTTTTAAGGTATCCCCTGGGGGATATAAGGTTTTTATAGAACGCGTTGTCATAGAAACTTCAAAAGGGGCTCATTCAATTGGAAATTCAAAGGGCTAGTGCTCTTTTTAATAGTTGACAGTAATTGGAGGGCACCTAGCCCCCCCCCCCACGCCCATCATTCCCCCAAACACATCCACTCAAAATTTTAAGATAGCCATTTTGTTCCGCATAGACTAGTTGATTTCCAGATAGAAAATATGTTTTTGAGGAGGACACTCCCCCACAACCCTCAGAGCAAGGGTTTTAAGGTATCCCCTGGGGGATATAAGGTTTTTATAGAACGCGTTGTCATAGAAACTTCAAAAGGGCTCATTCGATTGGAAATTCAAAGGGCTAGTGCCACTTTTAATAGTCGAAAGTGATACGAGGGCAACTAGCCCCCCCCCCCGCACTCATCATTCCCACAAACACATCCAATAAAAATTTTGAGATAGCCATTTTGTTCAGCGTAGTTTATTTTCCGATAGAAAACATGTTTTTGAGGAGGACACGCCCCCACAACCCTCAGGGCAAGGGTTTTAAGTTATTCCCTGGGGGCTTATAAGGTTTTTATAGAAGGCGTTGTCGTAGAAACTTCAAAAAGGCTCATTCGATTGGAAATTCAAAGGACTAGTGCCCTTTTTAATAGTCAAAAGTGATTGGAGGGCAACTAGCCCCCTTGCACGCCCTTCATTCCCCAAACACATCCAATCAAAATTTTGAGATAGCCGTTCTGTTCAGTGTAGTTGATTTCTAGATAGAAAATATGTTTTTAGGAGGACACTCCCCCAATACCCTCAGGGCAAGAGTTTTAAGTTATGACCTGGGGCATATAAGGTTTTTAAAGAAGGTGTTGTCGTAGAAACTTCAAAAAAAGACTCATTCGATTGGAAATTCAAAGGGCTAGTACCCTTTTTAATAGTCAAAAGTGATTGGAGGGCAACTAGCCTCCTCCCACGCCCTTCATTCCCCCAAACACATCTAATTAAAATTTTCATATAACCATTCTGTTCAGCGTAGTTGATTTCCAGATCTAAAATATGTTTTTGAGGAGGATACTCCCCCACAACCCTCAGGGCAAGGGTTTTAAGTTATGACCTGGGGCATATAAGGTTTTTACAGAAAGAGTTGTCGTAGAAACTTCAAAAAAGGACTCATTCGATTGGAAATTCAAAGGGCTAGTGCCCTTTTTAATAGTCGAAAGTGATTAGTGATATTTTTTGTTGTATTTGTTGTTGTTTAGACCAGGGCACTTCGTATCGAAGGAGTTGTCGTGGGAACTTCGAAAGGGGCTCATTTGATTGAAAATAAAAAGGGCATCAGCCCTTTCTAAATAATAGTCGAAAGTGATTGGAGGGCAACTAATCCCCCTTCCACTCCCACCCTCCCATGCCCACCCTCTCATTTGCCCATTATGTTTAATAAGTAAATGTTGGCTTAAGCTTAAATCAAAATGCACTGTGATAATGCCAATTCCCAATAAGGCATCTCAGCAGTATCCTAAGAACGACTGAGGGTATTATTTTCAAACTTTCGTGTCTAGTTCTGCTCTTTAAATTTAACCGAATCAAAATAGCGAAAGTGTATCCAACCTATCAAAGAAAGTAAATAGATTTTTTGCGAATGGTATCAAGTTTTCCATTTCAGGTCAACTAGAGGAGAAATTAAACTAAATTAAACAGTACTATTTGCGTCCAGATTTTTATAAGGGTGTATGTTGTTAAAAATTGATGAAATTTTTCTCCAGCATACAAATAGCAGGCCAATCTATAAAGTCTTGAAAGACGAAAAGATTTAAAGTGTTATTTTCTTTTTCCCTGAAAAAACTATGTCAATATAGAACGAACAGAAATTAATTAAAAAAACTTTTTCCACAAATTAAGTTTTTCAAAGAAAAGTAAAGAACTCCATTAAACAAAAATAAGCAAAAATAAAATCAAATAATCTACCCAGCGTGAAACTACCACAAATCGGCATCGATAAATAAATGAAACCCAAAACGAACAGAAATTATAATAAATAACCGAGTCAAACTCAAACGAACAGAAATTAACATAAGTTGGGCTCAAAACTCCTATGCCTTTCCAAGGCCAGAACAAAATTTGCACTTTACTGAAAAAGTACAAATGAATGTGCACTGTCAGTTTAATATACGGTACATATACTGATGCTTAGTAATCAAAATGTTAATATTATTTGATTTATTAAAGTTATAAAAGTAAAAAAAATATTTTTTTCAGTAAAGTGCAAATTTTGTCCTTGCCTTGGGAAGGCACAGGGGTTTTGAGACCGACGTCTGTTAATTTTTGCTCGTTTTGAGTTTGACTCGGTTGTTTATTGTAATTTCTGTTCGTTTTGGGTTTCATTTATTTATCGATGCTGAGTTGTGGTAGATTATTTGATTTTATTTTTGCTCATTTTTTGTTTAATGGAGTTCTTTATTTTTCTTTGAAAAGCTTATTTTTTGGAAAAAGTTTTTTTAATTAATTTTAAGAAAAGCCAAAAGAGACTACTTTAACAAAAAACTAGTTGAAAGTGGTAAGGATGGAAGGAAAGTGTGAAAGACCATCAATACAGTGTTGTGACCCAACGACCTGAAACCGGAACTACCAACAAAAATTAGTATTGATTGGAAAGAAAACAGCGAAGACTGCAACAATCCCAGGCAAATCCTACAAGGTTTCTTGGGCCCAGCGTGTGTCAAGTCAATGGAAATTCTTCCTGTAACTTCCATTGAGGTCTCAATGATAATTGAAACTTTGAAAGCAAAATCTGCATCTTCTTTCGACCGTATTCACACGAAAGTGTTGAAAGCAGTGTTTCCAGCCTCTTTGAAACCGTTATCACACTTGATAAACCTCTCTTTACAGAGGGGGGCATTTCCATCCCTCCTGAAGAAAACAAGAATTGTCCCACTCCATAAAGGGGAACTCAAGATAACCTGTCCTACTTTTGACCCATCTCAATTCTCTCACTGTTTTTCAAAGTCTTTGAAAAGCATATGAAGAACCGACTGTACTCTTTTCTCGAAGTGAAGGGATTCCTGAATCAACGGGAATTCGGATTCAGACCAGGACATTCAACAGAAGATGTGCTGACGTCACTGAGCTTATTTATAGAAGAAAGCACTTGGCCTGGGACGTGTGTCAGCTGCTATCTTGCTTGAAACTACAAAAGCATTGGATAGTATGGATCATCAAATTTTACTAAGTAAACTAAGTTACATTAGAATTAGAGGAGAGGCACTGGAATGGTTCCAGTCTTACCTTAGCAAAGGGTGCATTTACAAAAGAGAAGATCCGTTGAACGATATCGTGGTTAACTTCGGAGTGCCGCAGGGATCGATCCTGGGTCCACTATTATTTCTAGTTCACGTGAATGACCTAAGTCGCCTCCTAAACCCAAATTTCAGAGCTTCAAGTTGCTGCAAACTATGCTGTGGTGAAAACACTTCCTATGATGACAGTGACTCTGATGAACTAGTGGCTTTCGCAGATGACACTCCCATGGCCTCCTATGATACTAACATGTCAGCAATCCAGAGTAAACTTCAAGTCATCTTGGAGGAAAATTACACTCGGATGGACGCGAATAGACTTGTAATTAATGTTGAAAAATCGTGTATTCTCTTCTTTTTGAGGATAGGAACCCTTCGTCCAGAAATAACTGGAATTACGACTTCTCGAGTAACGATTCAGAGACCAGAAATGGATTTTGCCAGGTATCTAGGCGTACATTTGGACAAAAACCTCTCCTTTTTACATCATATCCAGGCTGTGGAACTGAAGCTCTCCCGGAATCTTGGTATTATCAGAAAACTAAGGTACACATTTCCACAAAAAACCATTCGTTTTATTTTATAACGGACTTCTGAAACCTCATCTCCAATATTGTCCAACAATTTGGCAGTCAACGTTCAAATCACACTTGAAGAGACTTGATTCAATCCATAGGCGTGCACTGAAAATAATTGGAAGTATAGAAGACTGTCGTCTCTCTTGGTTCACTCTACCGTCTTTCATGCTCAGCTTATGTTTTTAGGTTATTATCTGGGTCACTTCCATCTCCTTTCCGCCATATTTTTAGGTTGACATCTGAACAACATAATCAAAACGCCCGATTTGCTTTTGACATCCGGTGAGACGAACACCAACGGTACGTTCGGATTCTTCCCCAGATGTGACTTGCGCTATAGAGGGAACATGATTCCGAAGAGCTGAGATGTAAGTTCTCACTTGGGTCCTTCAAAAATAGTTTAACTAAATATTCAGTGAAAGGTCAATTAATTAGAAGTTAATTTGGATTAAAACAAGTTTAGTATTTAAGATAATTTTTATTATTTTATAGTGTTTTCGGTTAGGTTATTGTGCTTCCGGGGGGGAGGGAGGAAACCAATAGTTAAGGAAATAATGAGTAATTTTGGAGGAGGCGTGTGGCTGTCTTGGGAGTGAAGTGGGAGCCGTTCTGCATGATAGCGATGAATAATTATATTTATAGTTGATACCCAACTAGTTGATATTTTATCAACTAGTTGGGTTTGTTGTACTGAAAAGTGCTCTTATTAAATTTGTTTTATTCAGTCAGCAGCTAAAACACTCGGACATTATCAACTAGTTGATTTTGTTGTGCTCGAATGTGCTTTTATTATTTATTTGATATTCAGTTAGCAAGAAAAACACTCAAAATTTACCATCCAGATGGGTTTGTTGTACTCAAACGTGCTTTCATTAAATTTTTTGACACTCAGCAAGCAACTAAAACACTCGGAAGTTTTCAGCTAGCTGAGTTTTTTGTACTCAAAAGTGCTGTCATTAAGTCTTGGTACTCTGTATGCAAGTAAAATATACGGAATTTATCAAATAGCTGTTTTTGTTGTAAACAAAAATGCTTTTATTAAATGTTTATATTCAGTCAGCAACTAAACACACGGAACTTATCAAATAGCTGAGTTTGTTGTGCTCAACAGTACTTTTATTAAATTTTTGATGTTCAATCAGCAACTAAAACACTTGGAGTTCTTTCGTGAAATTTTTGGTATTTTGCCAGCTACTAAACAAACTCAGATTTTATCCACTAACTGATTTTTTTGTGCCCAAAAGTGCTTTCATTAAATCTTTTGGTACTTAGCCCGTAACAAAAGCATGCGGAATTTATCAATTAGCTAAATTTCTTAGTACTCAAACGTGCTTATATTAAATAACTCAGTAAGCAGCTAAAAAGCTCTGAATTTACCAGCTAGCTGAGTTTGTTTTTCTCAACAGTGCTTTATTAAATTTCGATAGCACTCGCTAAGTAAAATATTCCGAATTTATCAATTAGTTCAGTTTGTTGTACTAAAAAGTGATTTTTATTCAATTTTGATAGTCAGTGAGCAACTATAAGACTCGAAATTTATCAACAAGCTGAATTTTTTGTACTCAAACGTGCTTATATTAAATAACTCAGTAAGCAGCTAAAAAGCTCTGAATTTACCAGCTAGCTGAGTTTGTTTTTCTCAACAGTGCTTTATTAAATTTCGATAGCACTCGCTAAGTAAAATATTCCTAATTTATCAATTAGTTCAGTTTGTTGTACTAAAAAGTGATTTTTATTCAATTTTTGGTAGTCAGTGAGCAACTATAAGACTCGAAATTTATCAACAAGCTGAATTTTTTGTACTCAAACGTGCTTATATTAAATTTTGATAATCATTCAGCAACTAAAACATTCGGATTTTATCAACTAGATGAGTTTGTTATACTCAAAAATACTTATATCAAACTTTTTATATTCAGTCAGCAACTAAAACACTCGGAAATTATCAACTAGTAGATTTTGTTGTACTCAAAATGCTTTTATTAAAAATTTAATATTCAATTAGCAACTAAAACACTCGGAATGGCTGACCAGCCAGTTGAGTTTTTTTGCACTTAAATGTGCTTTCATTAAATTTTAGGTACTTTATCTGCAAGTAAAACACACAGATTTTATCAGATAGCTGAGTTTGTTGTAAACAAAAGTGCTTTTATTAAATTTTTGGTACTCAGCCTGCAACTAAAACACACGGAATTTATCTACTAGCTGAGTTAGCGCTTTTATTAAACTTTGATACTCAGTCAGCAACTAAAACACTCAGAATTTACCAACTAGTTCAGTTTGCTGAACTCAAAAGTGCTTTCAATAATTTTTTGATACTCGGTCCTAAATTACGGCTATTAAATTTTTGGTACTTAGCCTGCAACTAAAACACACTGAATTTACCTTCTAGCTGAGTCCGCGCTTTTATTAAATTTTTGATATTCAGTCAGCAACTAAAACACTCGGGAATTACCAACTAGTAGATTTTGTTGTACTCAAAATGCTTTTATTAAAAATTTAATATTCAATTAGCAACTAAAACACTCGGAATGGCTGACCAGCCAGTTGAGTTTTTTTGTACTGAAATGTGCCTTCAATAAATTTTTTGGTACTCAGCCAGTAACTAAAACACTTGAAATTTATCAAAAAGCTTAGTTTTTGCACCCAAAAGTGCTTTCATTAAATTTTAGGAACTTTTTCTGCTAGTAAAACACACGGATTTTATCAACTAGCTGAGCTTGTTGTAAACAAAAGTGATTTTATTAAAATTTTGGTATTCAGCCTGCAACTAAAACACACGGAATTTATCTACTAGCTGAGTTAGAGCTTTTATTAAATTTTTGATACTCAGTCAGCAACTAAAACACTCAGAATTTACCAACTAGTTGAGTTTGCTAAACTCAAAAGTGCTTTCAATAATTTTTTGATACTCGGTCCTAAATTTCGGCTATAAAATTTTTGGTACTCAGCCTGCAACTAAAACACACTGAATTTACCTTCTAGCTGAGTCCGCGCTTTTATTAAATTTTTTATATTCACTCAGCAACTAAAACACTCGGAAATTACCAACTAGTAGTTTTTGTTGTGCTCAAATTGCTTTTATTAAATATTTAATATTCAATTAGCAACTAAAACCCTCGGAATTTACCAGCCAGTTGAGTTTTTTACAATAGAGGAAGCGAACTTGCTTGAAAGTTTTTTGGCTGTATTTTGGGATGGAAGGGGGGGGGATGAGGGGCCTTTTTAGCGCCTGGTTTCCAGCTAGCAGACCTGTAAAGGTATGAAGAAGACATCCTGGGTCCTTGACACTGGAGTTCTGGTAAATAATGATATGCAATAAGCTTTACTTCGGCTTTTTTTTATAGTAGTTCCTATACGGAGCAAAAAAAATCTATTCCTGAGATTTGTAAAGTTATGTCTATCCTTATGAGCTGTATAAACAGAGCACTTCCAATAGATCATATGAAAATAAGAGAAATGTAATAAAGTGGAGAAAGCATAAAATATGAACTCAGGAGGTGTGAAATGGATACCATGGATAACATTTCTGAGGATCTGGAAGATGCAGCTAAACGGCATGATAATAAAATGCTGTATTGGCATATTAATAAATTGAGAGGGAGTGGTCAATCTGGATTTGATTTCTGGAATGAATGAATCCTTTCTGGAATGAATCCTTACTACCTGAAATTTTAGACTCGAGGTTGGTAAGGAATATGGAAATCAGAGAGCCTATGGTCTCAGAGAATATGAACATCAGAGAGCCAAGCTCGTCTCAAGAAACAAAACGAGGGAAGAAAAGAAGGTCATGTCTAGTTGACGTGGACAACAAGAAAAATACACAGAAGGGATCGGGAGACAACGAAGAATCTACCGGTCACTCAGCGCATGAAAGCAGTTGTTTTGAAGAAATATTTTGGTTTGATTTGGAATAAATGAATTTTTGTGTTTGATGTATTTTATGTAATGTATTTTGATGTGATTATTTATTTTTGATATGATGTGATAGTGATGCGATTATTGCGGCTCTTTAGTTTTAATTAGTAAGTGTGTAATGTACATTCCCAGTTTGTTATGATGATTAACGTCGAGTCCTTTTACCAGACTTGTCCAACATCCACCGTGCTTGGCACAGTTCCAACACTCTTGGTATAGTTCTCACAGGTTCGCCGTTCTTTACACACTCCCACCACGCTTGGTAGGCACTACCTGGTGTAGATGATTTCAGAAAGTGGAAAGCCACTCGATATTACATCTTTTTCTTTCCACCATTTTCATAGTCTTTAGTCTCATATCCGATGCTGTTGCTCCAGTGAAGCAGCAGGTTGATTTACATGATCCTTGACTTTTTGCATGTGTCTCAAAATTATTTATTTATTTGTGATGGGATAGGCAGGCTTTTATATATATTAATTTTCATTGTCACTTGTCTCGTATCCAAGGCTGTTGCTCCAGTGAAGCAGCAGGCTGATTTAAATTATCCTCGACATTTTCATATTTTCATGTAACCTTTGGCATAGTTTTTTGCGTCTTGCAATATTTCTTCCAATATCTCAGCTGTCACATATCTTCTAGCCACATATTTCTTTGTTCTTCACTTTAATTTTTGATTCGTCCTGATTCCCATTGTCGTGTGTCTTGTAACCGCATTTTTTGTACTTAACTTTTTTTTGCCTCGTTGTAAGTCTCGCTGCCGCTTATCTTTTAACCGCATATTTCTTTTTCCTTCGATTTCGTTCATCATTACTTCAGAATTTTTTTTTTTCAGTGACCGCATATAATCTGTTCTTCACTTTCGTTTTTGAATCGTTGGAATTTCTACTGCCGTTTATCTTTTAACCACGCATTTCTTTATATTTCAGTTTCGTTTTTGAGTCGTTGTAATTTTCGCTGCCGCTTAACTATTAACGCATATTTCTTTGTTCTTCACTTTCGTTTTCGACTCATAATTGTCTTTTTCGCCAATATTCTAACCACATTTTTTTTCTCATTTTCGTTACCAATGCATCAGATAATTTTTTAATGCCCTTTGCCTTAGCTGGTTGGATTAGTCTTGTCACATTTGATGGTCTAGGATGTTCATTTTCACCGACTGCGAATTTACGTTTTTCAAGGTCTTCCTCTTGATCCTGTCTTATTTGATGCTCTAATTTGTTCATTTTGAGCAATAGATAATTTATGTTTGTGTCCTAGAGATATTATCAGACTGCTGGAAATGTCTTTTTTAAATAGAATCATTACATTTGATATTTATACTTAGCCATGTTTTTGTGTATTATTACATGTGCCATAAATACTAAAAATGAAAAAACATCTCCTGAGGCGAAAATGACGTATTTGTGCTTTGAAATATGTTCATAAATATGACGTTACTCATATGAATTCTTTTTTGAAATTAGGGCTCTTAATGAAATTTCTCAAACTAGTGACCCTATCTAGATGGGTTTTTTTTCAGGCCAAAATATCCCAGGGTGCCAATTTTAAAACAAAATGGAGCAGTTGTGGAGGAAAAATTTACACATACATACATGCATAAACAAATAAATAAATGAATACACAGTTATTTCTCGATTACAAAATACAAAAACACTTATTGAATATAAGTTTACATCACCGAATATGAACACATGGATTTACTTATTTCTAAGTTTTGTTCTGTAAATTGTACTAAAACTGTCTGAAAATCTAATTTCCTTGCGTCTTCATTTACAATCGGCATAATTGCTGAACCGTTGAATCTATTCCTGATTCATTGTTGATATTAAGCAAAAAATAAGTTTTTTTTTCCACCGGAAGTTAGGAGCAACATTAACACTTAAGGCGAAGAGATATTATTACGTTTACGTTATTAGGGGTGGGTACCACCTTCTCAACACCTTGCTCTTCACGCTAAAGTTTTTAGTACTTTTAAAAGAGCTTCTTATTGTTCTAATTAAACGACTCTTGTGTTTCAGGAGACTTTTTTTTTACATTTTGTGGTAGGAGGTGGATAAAGGAGGATACCTTTATCCTGATAACACTCCCCCTCCCATATACATAATAATTTCTGTTCGTTTTATGTTCTAATGTTGCTCCTTACTTTCAGTTGAAAAAAACTTTTTTTACTTTCTTTTTTTTTGAATTTCTGATCGTGTTTTAAATAATGCCAGAAAATCTGGCTAAACCTACACGGGAAAATCCCCTCCCCACGGACATATCTTTTAAACAATTCAATCCCGGTGAAAATCAATGAATCTATTCCTGATTCATTGTTGATATTAAGCAAAAAATAAGTTTTTTTTCCACCGGAAGTTAGGAGCAACATTAACACTTAAGGCGAAGAGATATTATTACGTTTACGTTATTAGGGGTGGGTGCCACCTTCTCAACACCTTGCTCTTCACGCTAAAGTTTTTAGTACTTTTAAAAGAGCTTCTTATTGTTCTAATCAAACGACTCTTGTGTTTCAGGAGACTTTTTTTGACATTTTGGGGTAGGAGGTGGATAAAGGAGGATACCTTTATCCTGATAACACTCCCCCTCCCATATACATAATAATTTCTGTTCGTTTTATGTTCTAATGTTGCTCCTTACTTTCAGTTGAAAAAAACTTTTTTTACTTTCTTTTTTTTTGAATTTCTAATCGTGTTTTAAATAATGCCAGAAAATCTGGCTAAACCTACACGGGAAAATCCCCTCCCCGCGGACATATCTTTTAAACAGTTCAATCCCGGTGAAAATCATCCCAGCAGAAAATCCTCCACCCCCCCCACACCCTAAAATGTATGCATAGCCTACTTCCCAGTAACAAATACTATACGGATACAATTGGAAAAATTTATCACTTAAAGACCTTTCCCCAGGGGCTGTGGGGGTCATGTTAACTGCAAAGGATAGTTATTGGGCCTTTCAACTATGCTGAAGAAAATGCCTCTCTTAAATAATGAATCACCGGTTTTGGAAAAAAGGGGTGTGGGAGGGGCCTAGTTACTCTCCAATCTTCCTAGTAACTTAAAAAGCACTAGAACTCTTAATTTTCGTTCAAACGAGCTCTCTCCCAACGTTCTAGGACCAATGGGTCGATACGATCACCCCCGGGGCAAAAAAAAACAAAAAGAAACAACACGCATCTGTGATCATTCTTCTGATAAAAAAAATACAAAATTCCGCATTTTTTCAGATAGGAGCTTGAAACGGAATGGCGTCATAACATCCAACCGTCAGAACATCCACCGTCATAACATTCACAAAATCCGTCATAACATCGACAAAAAAATCCGTCAGAACCACCAACCGTCACAACATCCAAATTTTAAAACTTTAGTTTTTTGGGGTTTAGGGTGGAAAAGGTACCTAGATTAGGTGACGTATTTAATATATGCTATGCTTTACCCCCACCCCCCTGATGTGCAAATATATAGCCGAAATTTGTTCCTAAACTATTATATACTTATTGCTATTATATAAACTTACAAATTTTGTTGGATGTTGTGACGGTTGGTGGTTCTGACGGATTTTTTTGTCGATGTTATGACGTTTGTTGCTTGTGACGGTTGTTTGAAATTGTAGCACCCTGCTTGAAACCTCTACAGTAGGATCCTTCAATACGCTGAATCTGATGGTGTGGTTTTCAGTAAGATTCTTTGACTATTAGGGGGTGTTTTCTCTCTTTTTCGAAAATCAGGCAATTTTTTCTCAGGCTTGTAGCCTTTGGTAGGTAACACAAAACTTAATAAAACTTTATGATTATAATCAGCATAATAAGCCGATTCTTTTGATATATCTATTGGTATCAAAATTCCGTTTTCTAGAATTTCGGCTACTATTGAGCCGCGTAGCTCCTTACTTATAGTTCGTTATCACGAACTGTTTGATAAGATGTTTTTTATTAGTTTTAGCCTGAAAAATGATCCTCTCCAGAGGCAACAGTTACATGAATTGTAAAAAATATTTCACAATTTCGAAAAAGAATATTCTGTCCATTTTGATGGCAGGGTGGGGCCCATTTGAACATGGGAAGTGATCGGGCCCAGTTGTTCCAATAGCCCTTTATCCGGCTCTGTTTACCTATTCATGCGAAGGCCATTTATCAAACGGAAAAATCACAAAGAAGAGATTATAGGCCGCTTGCTTTCGTTGTTGCATTTTAATGGGGGTATCTACGATAGACGAGGGTCTTTAGACTCTTGCTGTGAAATCGCGAACTTTTCCATATTCTTGCTTTTCTTGTATTTCCATAAAATTATCTTAATGTTTATATGTCCATATGCCTCCAAGAGGTTGTATTTCCTCCAACATACGTTCATTAGTACGCGTATGCATTGATTTATTCGTTTACGAACTTGTCATATGTTCCTATGGTGTATGGAGTATGGTGTTCCTATGTGTCCTATGTGTCCTATGGTGTAATTTATTAGATATTAGATGTCCTATGTCTAATAAATTAGTTTCTCTTTGTATGCTACTTCGTTTTCGTAATAAATTTATTATGGAAAGGTGAATTAGTCTTCTTAGTTACTTAGCAGGATTATACTGAGGGGCGCCAAAACACATAACCGCAAACACAGGCACAAGTCAACACACAAACACACATAGAATTACCAATTATATACTTTTTGTATGATGCAAGCTCTATAAGAATCATCTTTGCAAGAATCTCTTTGGAATTGGAGGGTGGTAAACCACAAAAAAGTGAAAAACCAGGCTGGTTAAATTAAAAATATTAGATACAATTAGAAAATTCGTCAGCACTATATTTCTAAGTGTAAGGAGTTATTTTCGAAAAGTGAAAAAATTGGTGTAGAAACTTCAAAGTTTTCACCCACCTTCTCCTCCCCCCTCATGTCCTTCCTAAAAAAAAATTACAAGCAATTGGAAATGGTAAATTCTGTATTTCTTATTTATAGACTTGCTAAACATGAAATGTGTTTTTTATTTAGTTTGATTAAATGTTTAAGTACTGATCAAACAGTTCGTGGTAACGAACTGTAAGTAAGGAGCGACCCGGCTCAATGGTAACCGAAACTCTAGAAAACGGGTTTTTGATACCAATAGGTACATCAAAAGAATCAGATTTCAATACTGATTTCAAATATATAATTTTCATCAAGTTTAGTGCCACCCATCAAAAGTTACGCGCCTGAGAAAATTTGGCTGATTTTCAAAAAGAGGGGGAAAGACCCCCTAAAAGTTATAGAACCTTAATGAAAATCACACCAACCCTACTGTAGAGGTTTCAAGCTCCTATCTACAAAAATGTGGAATTTTGCATTTTTTGCCAGAAGAAAGATCACGGATGCGTGTTTATTTTTTTTATTTTTTTTTTTCCCCAGGGGTGATCGTATCGACCCAGTGGTCCTAGAATATCGTGGGAGGGCTCATTGGAACGGAAATTAAAAGTTCTAGTGCCCATTTTAGGTGACCAAAAAAATGGAGGGCAACTAGGCCCCCTCCCACGCTCATTTTTTTCCCAAAGTCACCCGATCAAAATTTTGTGATAGCCATTTTGTTCAGCATGGTCGAAAATATCATAATTATGTCTTTTAGGATGACTTAATCCCCCGAAGTCCCCGGGGAGAGGGCTAAAAGTTGTGAACTTTACCCAATGTTAACATATAGTATTGGTTATTGGGAAGTATATAGACGTTTTCAGGAGGGTTTTTTTCTGGTAGTGGGGGGGGGGTGGGTCAGGGGTTATATTGGAGGATCTGTCCATGAAGGAAGTTTTCATGGGGGAAGGGAAATTGCCATGAAGGGGGCGCCGGACTTGCCAGCATTATTTATTGGTTATTGGGAAGTATACAGACATTTTCAGGAAGAATTTTTTTCTGGAGGGTGGGGCTGGAGGAGGGGGTTACTCGGGAGAATCTTTCCGTGGAGGATGTTTCTTTGGCGTAGGGGAAATTTCTATGTAGGGGGCACCGGATTTCCAAGCATTGTTTAAAAAACGATCAGAAATTAAATTAAAAAAAACAAGTTTTTTCAACTGAAAATAAGAAGCAACATTAGAACTTAAAAGGAACAGAAATTATAACGTATATGAGGGGGTTCTCCCCCCCCCCCAAGTCAATACCTCGCTCTTTACGCTACAGTTTTTTTAGTGCTTTCAAAAGAGCTATCTATTCTAACTAAACGGCCTTTGTGATTCAGGGGTTTGTGAATTAAAATTTTTTTTAACTTTTAACGTAAAGAGCGTGGTATTTACTAAGAGGAAAACCCCCTCATATACGTAATAACATATACGTAATAAAAAAAAAATAAAAAAACAAGCGATACGGCTCAATAGTGATCGAAACTTTTAAAAACGGAATTTTGATGTCAATAAATGTATCAAAAGAATGGGTTTATAATGCTGATTCTAAATATATAAATTTTATTAAGTTTAGTATTACTCATCAAAGGCTACGAGCCTGAGAAAATTTACCCGATTTTTTAAAGAGGGGGGAAACATCCCCTACAAGTGAAAGAATTTTAATGAAAATCACACCGTCAGATTCAGCGTATCAGAAAACTCTATTACATAGGTTTCAAGCTCATATCTGCAAAAATCTGCTACTTTGTATTTTTTGCCAGAAGAAAAATATACGAATATAGAAGTTAGTTACGCAAGTTAATTTGTAAATTACGTCATAACCAAATTTAGAGACATCCATTTAGCAAAAGAAAAGTAAAATTTTTATGCAAATTTTGTTTACTTATTCAATGACGGTGAGCCAAAATAAAAGCTGCATTAACTAAAAAGCGATCAGAAATTAAATAAAAAAAAACGAGTTTTTTAAACTGAAAGTAAGGAGCGACATTAAAACTTAAAACGAACAGAAATTATTCCGTATATGAAAGGGGCTGTCCCCTCCTCAACGCCTCGCTCTTTACGCTAAAGTTTGACTCTGTCTCATAACTTTATTTGTTAAAACGATAAAAAACTTTAGCGTAAAGAGCGAAGCGTTGAGGAGGGGACAGCCCCATTCATATACGGAATAATTTCTGTTCGTTTTAAGTTTTAATGTCGCTCCTTACTTTCAGTTTAAAAAACTTTTTTTTTATTTAATATATACAAGGATACAAGGTTTAATATATACAAGGTTTAATATAACCTTGTTCCCTAGTAATCTAAAGATTTTTAAATTTGTCGTACAATTTCTTCCATTTTAATTTGATTCCCATGTATCAAAGACTAATTATGTTTCTGTCAACAGTCTCATAAAAGGGTTTGGTATCGAAGATATAAGCAGTGGCGTTGCAAAGATTCGTAAGATCTGCTTTGAAAATTGAGCGGGAACAATAAAGACAATTACCCTTAAGAGAAGAGATGTGGATCGGGTGCAAAGAATGCAACTGATATTATGGTTTTCCACCATGTTTATTTGTTTCTAAAGCTCAAATCTTTGATGAAGTCAGCAGTGAAGTCATGAACAAACCGCAAAATTTCCAAAAACCTCAAGAAATCCTGGATTCTCCAAAATCCTGTAGGAAATCCTATCCAAGCCCGAAATTTCTGAATGTTACGATAAATCCTGCAAAGCGGAAGTACTAAAACAGCCTACACAGAACTTTGGCCAACAGAAATTTTTGATTATTTGCAACAAAGGCTTATTGGGTTTTAATAATCCTTTAGGACTGCAGTTTTAAGGGTATATTTTACCTTTTTTTTTGTTGAGCTTATGTGACATCTTTTTTGGTATTCTGAGCTACTCTGTGAATTTTTTCGTGAGTTACCTACAATCCTTTAAGACTGTATTTTTACCTTGTTTTGGTTGAGCTTATGTAATATCTTTTTTGGTAAAAGGAGTAATTGGAGCATCAAAAATGATGTTGAAAGGAGCAATTCACAAAAAAATAAATGAGCGTATTTCGCAGCCTTAGCTATAGCATCATCTGGTTTAATTCTATAAAAAGTGACATTCAAAACCTTCTAACGCTTTTTAACACCCTGTTTAGTTTAGTTGTAGTTGTAGGTCAACCAGGCTAGTTTTAGTTCTGACGGAAAAAGAGGGTGTTTGAATTCTTTCGTAGGTAAGGGGCTAAGGATTTAGATTTTGCCCCTAGTTTATTGAGATATTGGATAGTTTAGATAAAAGTAGCTATTTGGGGTACCAATACTTTTTTTTTGCGGGATGGGAAGGTAGTTCATATCGTTTAAAGTCTTTCCAGCGTTCATTTACATCAACTTTAGTTAAGGAGGGAAAGAAAATTTTCCAAAATTGCCACTATGGTAATTTTATGAGTTAAGGATGATGGTAGCTCCCACTGCTCAAATGGGTCATGCATTTCATGAACAAATGGAATTTAACTG
The DNA here is from genome assembly GCA_027921565.1 of Artemia sinica. Taxonomy (NCBI): domain Eukaryota; kingdom Metazoa; phylum Arthropoda; class Branchiopoda; order Anostraca; family Artemiidae; genus Artemia; species Artemia sinica. Next base: position 7,809,576 of record CM051258.1, on the reverse strand, counting down.
TAAAAAGGAAGTTAGGTGAAAGGAGCACAGATCATAGAAGTTAAGCATCCACTGAAGTGGTATTTAGAAGAATATATAGAAACGTCTAGTGCTGTACCCCTGCATATATGATTGGTATTGTAGGTAACTCCCAGCCAGTCAGTAATCTGAAAAAAATATTCGATGCTTTTCAACGGTCATTTAAATACAAGCGTTTATTCCTTCTATTAGAGGTTGTTTATAGTCTGATTTCAGTGAAATATAACTATTTTGCTGGGTGTGGGTAAGGAGACATTAAATTTTGTGTTTTGGTGAAAGGGGGTAAAGCATTTTTCTCCTATCATCACAAAAGAGTATACGTTTTGTTAATATGTTTATTATATCAAACAGTTCGTGGTAACGAACTGTAAGTAAGGAGCGACCCGGCTCAATGGTAACCGAAACTCTAGAAAACGGTATTTTGATACAAATAGATACACCAAAAGAATCAAATTTTAATGCTGATTTCAAATATATAAATTTCATCAAGTTTAGTCCTACCCATCAAAAGTTAAGCGCCTGAGAAAATTTGGCTGATTTTTGAAAAAAGGGGGAAAGACCCCCTAAAGGTTATAGAACCTTAATGAAAATCACACCATCATATTCCGCATATCAGAGAACCCTACTGTAGAGGTTTCAAGCTCCTATATACAAAAATGTGGAATTTTGCATTTTTTGCCAGAAGAAAGATCACGGGTGCGTGTTTATTTGTTTATTTGTTTTTTTTTCCCCAGGGGTGATCGTATCGACCCAGTGGTCCTGGAATATGAGAGGGCTCATTGGAATGGAAATTAAAAGTTCTAGTGCCATTTTTAAGTGACCAAAAAAATGGAGGGCAACTAGGCCCCCTCCCACGCTAATTTTTTTACCAAAGTCACCCGATCAAAATTTTGATATAGCCATTTTGTTCAGCATGTTCGAAAATATTATAAGTATGTCTTTTAGGATGACTTAATCCCCCGAAGTTCCCGGAGGGAGGGCTGAAAGTTATGAACTTTACCCAATGTTAACATATAGTATTGGTTATTGGGAAGTATACAGACGTTTTCAGGGGAGATTTTTCCTGGTAGTGGGGGGCGGGTAGGTCGGGGGTTATGCGGGAGGATCTTTCCATGAAGGAAGTTTTCATGGGGGAAGGGACGTTGCTATGAAGGGGACACCGGACTTCCCAGCATTATTTAAAAAAAGATCAGAAATTAAATATAAAAAAACAAGTTTTTCAACTGCAACAGCAGCAACATCAAAACTTTAAACGAACAGAAAATATTACATATATGATTGGGTTCACCCCCTACTCAATACCTCGCTCTTTAAGCGAAAGATTTTTTAGTACTTTCTTAAGAGCTATTTATTCTAATTAACGGCCTTTGTGATTAAGCGGTCATTTTTAAAGAATTGGAACAAAATTTGAACTTTCGCTTAAAGAGCGAGGTATTAACTAGGGGGCGAACCCCCTAATATACGTATTAAAAATATATGAATATAGAAGTTCGTTACGTAAGTTAATTCGTAAGTTACGTATATTTATTACTGATAAAAACGTTCGTAAATAAAATTAAACAAGTTTCGAGAAAGCCATTTAACCAAATAAAAGTAAAGTAATATGCAAATTTTGTTTTGATTATTCATGTACGGTGAGCCAAGATCAAAACCTGCATTTTTTCAAAAACGTTCAAAAATTAAATAAAAAAAACAAGTATTTTTAACTGAAAGTAAGGAGTGACATTAAAACTTAAAACGAACAGAAATTATTCCGTATATGAAAGAGCCTGTCCCCTCCTCAACGCCTCGTTCTTTACGCTAAAGTTTGACTTTCTCACAACTCTATTTTTTTTCAAACAATGAAAAACTTTAGCGTAAAGAGCGAGGCGTTGAGGAGGGGACAGCCTCTTTCATATACGGAATAATTTCTGTTCGTTTTAAGTTTTAATGTCGCTCCTTACTTTCAGTTAAAAAAACTTGTTTTTTTTACTTAATTTCACATAAGGGTAAAACGGCTATACCAAACCATTTTTACGTACTATTCAGAAGCACGGAACACAACCTACACAAAACTTTGGCCAGAAGAAGTTTTGATTATTTGCAACATAGGCTTCTTGTGTTTTAACAATCCTATAAAACTGTATTTTAAAGGTGTATTTTATCTTATTTTGGTTGAGTTGGTGTAATATTTACTATTTTAGTATTCCAGGCTACTCCATGAATTGGGACTTGCAACCAATGAAGATATTAACACGTTAGAAAAGAAAATAGTGTTGAGATCTTGAGGGGGGGGGGTCATTAAAAGATGATTTTGTTTTTGGGGGAGGGCAAGAGGGTAAGGAGACATTGATTTTTGTGTCCCCGGGGAAGAGGAAACAACAATTCCGATCCTCATAGAAGAGTATACGAAACGTTTTTTTTTTTTTCACTCTTATTCTCGTGATCCGACAGTTTATTTGGCTGGTTTCAAAATAAAGGTAAAGCAATTATACCAAATCATCCTTACAGATCGAGAACCTCGTCAGCCAGAGTTTAGTGAAGAATTGGTGTCCAGCCAAAGTGCAGTAGAAGGGACCACGGTGAAACTTCAATGCAAAGTGAAATCAGATGATGAACCATTTATTCAATGGCTAAAAAGAGTTGAAAGTGATACGTCTAATACACAGTTCTTCCCAATATCAGATGCACCCATAACAGTAAGTTATAATTTTAAAATTTGTCTATTTGGAAAAGCTGAACACTAAGGCAATAAAGATTTTAGATTGCTTATAAGTTCTGAGTTCTCTGTTTTGGTGTGATTCAGAATTTCAGTCTTGTATTATATCAAGTTACATGTTGTGGCTAGTCGGGAAACAATTGTTTTAAAATTGTGTTTTCCTAGAAAATAAATCTGTAGAAACTTCTTAAAATCTTAAAATTTGGTTTTCTAGTCATAAGGGAAGCCTTCTGGGCCTGACACAGACAGTTGGTTTGGGGGAGTCGGGTAGGAGTTCCCCTCTAGAATCGTATTTTTTCCAAATTTCTGAGTAATTCTTATTCAATATTATCAAATAAAATGTTTTTTTTATATTACTGCATTTCCCCCTTCCTCTCATTAACTGCCCCCCCCCCCAAAAAAATCTCCCTATCACTTCTGCGTAATTTTTACGTCACCTTAAAACATATCTCAATAGTGGTGAATTTCATTTTTCGATTTTATTTTTTTTTTTTGGCCTTTTGACTAATTCTCATCTTCCCATCCTCCATCCAAAATACAACCTGAACAATAACCCCCTGAGAACTCCAACCCAGGAGGTTTTTTTTTTTGGGGGGGGGACTTTACAGAACGCAACAAAAATTTGTTTACATCTAATTTTATCACGTGGGTATGAATCCAAAAAAATCAGAAAGAGGGTCAAACCGGGTAATCCCCCTTTACGAGTCTGCCCCTATCTACTACCCTTTTTCAACAATTTGTTATGGCTATCAGTTTTAATCCAAAGATGATCTCACAAATGCGACAAATCACTTTTTTCAGTAAATTTTGTTTTGAAGAGGAAGCAAAAAGAGAAAAAAAAAATCTGCAACAAAAGCTGAGGCTCCTAGCCAAATGCAGCATAAAAGAATTCAATGTATGCAAAGGAGGATTAAGAATACAATTTTGACGGTTGGAGCTGTAAATAAGGATCAGCGAAAGGGATTGCTTCATGCAATTCTATACAAAACAGAGTTCAAAGCATCTTATAGGTAAGAAAACGTGTGATAGCATGTAAAAGCAGGATTTTTTAAAGAGCTTGAATACCAAAAGGAAGGATTTAGAGTTTATGAGCTGTATTCATATGATTGTGAGATCAAGAGAAGAAAGATTGAGTGGATTAGACGCATTTTCCCATCAACACATTCTTCAGTTTCGCTTATTCTGCAGAGGTGAGGGGTTTTAACTGAAATTTGACGATTAAAAAGGCAAAAATTTGAATACCAAAAGGAAGGATAAAGAGTTTATAAGGTTCCATATGGTCTCAAGAGAAGATAGATTGGACGGATTAGGCACGTTTTCTCATCAACAAATTCTTCAATATCGCTTATTCTGTAGAGGTGGGGAGTTAAATTCATATGTGACAATTCAAAAGTCTGACATAAGATATAAAAAGAAGGGTTTATTTAATGCAAGGCTTAGCACCGTCATATTTATGTTGTGCAAATGCCAAATACCGGATTATGTGCAGCACCAATTGAGATTTATAATTAATACGCACACCAAAAGCAAAAGAAAATTTTGCTTTTGCGTTTGGTGTTAAAAAAAAAGAAGTTAATATTGAAAAAATACAAAAAGAAGTCAAAATGAGTTTTTCATGAAAAATTCTCTTGGGAGCATCGACACTTTTTTTTAAAATTTAGAGATTGTCAGTTTGAGTGAAATTTGAAAATATCACAAAAGGGAAAAATGGGTTTCGCGTTAGATAATTACAATTAGGAAATGTAGTTGGTAGAAGGAAGGTTCCACGTGCATAATATACGGCAAAACTATGTTGATTTCAAATACTCCGTTTTCTAACTATGTCTTTGCTTGAGGAAACAAAATGAAACACGTTTTGAAAAAAAGTAAATAAATTTTGTTTGTCTTGAAAAACAAACAAGATATTAGAATACACGTTAAAGCTATTGATATAGCTTATTTAATTTTATGGAATAAACTTTAAATCTAAGTTTTGCGTAAAATTTATGAATAAAAAAACAAGTTTCTTCAACTGAAAGTAAGGAACAACATTACAATCCAAAACAAACAGAAATTATTCCATGTATGAGGGGGTTGCCCCCTTCTCTATAACTTGCTCTTCGCACTAAAGTTTTTAGCACTTTTAAAATAAGCTTCCTATTCTAATTGAACGGCACTTTTGTTTCAGGAGTCTTTCTGAAAAAACTGGGACAAGCAGTCAAACTTTAGCATAAAGAGAAAGGTGTCGAGGAGGGGGCAACTCCCTCATATACGGAATAGTTTCTCTTCGTTTTGAGTTTTAATGTTGCTCCTTCGAGCCGTCCTAGCCGAGTGGTTAGCGCTTCGGACTTGAAGTAATGAGGTCAGGGGTGCGAGTCGTGGTGTCGCTGGTTATTTGGTTTGGAACGAGGGTCAATGGTGTGACCCTGTAAGCTCAGCCAGAGTCAACCCAGTTCTAAATGGATACCTGGAGAAATCTGGGGGGAAAGCACGAGAAGCGTCGGATAATTTGCCCCAAACCACGCATTGCACTTCCGGCCAAAGACATCGAATCAGGAGATCAGTACCTGTGCAAAGCAGACCTTTAGTCAGCATGCAAAAAAGATTTTTTTTTTTTTTTACTTTCAGTTGGAAAAAACTTATTTTTTTATATTTAATTTCAGATCGTTTTCCAAACAATGCTGGTATATGTGGCTCCCTCCATGAAAAATTTCTTCCCCTCACGGGAAAATTATCCATAGAAATTTTCTCCCACGTAAAACACCCTCCCCCCGTAAAACTCCTACCAGACAATTCCGTCCTCGCTGAAAATTCCTCCCGTGCAAGATTTTTCGCGGTCGATTCCGCCTGAAAAATTTTCCTTATGATACTTTCATTTGAAAAAGAATTTATTTCTAATCTTTTTTTTCAGTCATTCCGGAAATCCCCCTTCTGTGGAAAATTTTTCCCAGACCCCCCCCCCCCCTCCAGTAGGAAGTTGCATCTTCAGAAAATTCCCCCGTGGAGAATTTCTTCTGCAAAAAATTCTCCCATGGAGAATTCATTCCGTGTAAAATCCTCTCCCCCACCATTGAAATTTTCCCAGACAATTCCAAGCCCGAAGAAAATTTCTCGCAAAACATCTCCACATACAAAATTGGGTCGGCAGAAAGAAAGTAAGACAAATAAAAATAATTTCGTATAGGAATTTTGTCAAATCCCCCAGTTTAGAATGTTCCCTGTGAAGTTCAACCCCGGAAACTTCCCTCTCCAGGGAAAATTCTCCCAATGGAAACTCACCAACAGCAGAAAATCCCTCCTCCAAAAACATCTATGTGCTTCCCCATAAAAAATACTGTGCGTAAACAATGTGAAATTTTCATGATTTATAAACTTTCCCCAGGGGCTGTAAGGGGGCAATGTTACCCCCAATGACGTATTTATTGGATCTTTCAACTATACTGAACAAAATAGATATCTCAAAATTTTGATCGGATGACTTTGGGGAAAAAAGGCTTGGGGATAGGACCTCTCCAGTCTTTATGTTCGCTTGAAAAGTCTCTAGAACTTATAATTCCGTTCGAATGCGCCCTTTCCCGATCTTCTAGGACGATTGGTTCGATACGATCGCCCCTGGGAAAAAAATAAACAGGCATCCGGACCTTTCTTCTGTCAAAAAATGCAAAATTACATATGTTTGCTGATGGAAGCTTAAAACCTTTACAGTAGGGTTCTCTGATACGTTGAGTATGATGGTTCAATGTCATTAAGATTCTTCGACTTTTTATGTCTGTTTCTCCCTTTTTTCGAAAATCAGGCAATTTTTCTCAGGCTCTTAGCTTTTGATGAGTAACACTAAACTTAATGAATCTTATATATGTGGAATAAAAATAAAAAAAGCCTTAGACCTCACTTCTCGCATTAACATATTTTGAATTCTATTATAATGGTAGATTCATTGACTTATAGCATTCAAAATTTGAGATGGGGAGGGGAGAGGAGGCTATCTTGATTGACATGAAACAGCCTCAGTTTTTTTTTTTTTTTTTTTTTTTAAAGGCTATTTTATGGATTCCTCATTGTTTAGTGTGTAGCAAGGAAAAAAAAATTCAGGAAAACATAAGAAAACTTTTCATTAAAAGGAGAAATTCATGTTAGTACTTTATTTTGCTGGTTATCAAACAGTTCGTGGTAACGAACTGTAAGTAAGGAGCGACCCGGCTCAATGGTAACCGAAACTCTAGAAAACGGTATTTTGATACAAATAGATGTATCAAAAGAATTAGATTTTAATGCTGATTTCAAATATATAAGTTTCATCACGTTTAGTCTTACCCATCAAAAGTTACGCGCCTGAGAATATTTGCCAGATTTTCGAAAAAAGGGGGAAAGAACCCCCTAAAAGTTATAGAACCTTAATGAAAATCACACCATCATATTCAGCGTATCAGAGAACCCTACTGTAGAGGTTTCAAGCTCTTATCTGCAAAAATGTAGAATTTTGCATTTTTTGCCAGAAGAAAGATCACGGGTGCGTGTTTATTTTTTATTTTTTTTTTTTTTTCTTTTTCCCAGGGGTGATCGTATCGACCCAGTGGTCCTAGAATATCGTGGGAGGGCTCATTGGAATGGAAATCAAAAGTTCTAGTGCCCTTTTTAAGTGACCCAAAAAAATGGAGGGCAACTAGGGCTCCGACGCTCATTTTTTTTCCCAAAGTCACCCGATCAAAATTTTGAGATAGCCATTTTGTTCAGCATGGTCGAAAATATTATAACTATGTGTTTTAGGATGACTTAATTCCTCGAAGCCCCCAGGGGGAGGGCTGAAAGTTATGAACTTTACCCAATGTTAACATATAGTACTGGTTATTGGGAAGTATACAGACGTTTTCAGGGGCATTTTTCTGGTAGTGGGGGGTGGGGGTGGGTCGGGGGTTGTATGTGAGGATCTTTTCATGAAGGAAGTTTTCTTGGGGGAAGGGACATTGCTATGAAGGAGGCGCCGGATTTCCCATCATTATTTAAAAAAAAAATCAGAAATTAAATATAAAAAAACAAGCTTTTCAACTGAAAGTAAGGAGCAACATCAAAACTTAAAACGAATAAAAAATATTAGCTATATGATTGGGTTCACCTTCTAGTCAATGCCTCTCTCTTTAAGCCAAAGATTTTTTAGTACTTTCATAAGAGCTATTTATTCTAATTAACGGCCTTTGTGATTAAGGGGTCATTTTTAAAGAATTGGAACAAAATTTGAACTTTAGCTTAAAGAGCAAGGTATTGACTAGGGGGCAAACCCCCTAATATACGTATTAAAAATATATGAATATAGAAGTTCGTTACTTAAGTTAATTCGTAAGTTACGTATATTTATTACTAATAAAACGTTCGTAAATAAAATTCAACAAGTTTCGAGAAAGCCATTTAACCAAATAAAAGTAAAATTAATATGCAAATATCGTTTTAATTATTCATGCACGGTGAGCCAAAATCAAAACCTGCATTAATTCAAAAATGTTCACAAATGAAATAAAAAAAAACAAGTTTTTTTTAACTGAAAGCAAGGAACGACGTTAAAACTTAAAACGAACAGAAATTACACCGTATATGAAAGGGGCTGTCCCCTCCTCAATGCCTCGCTCTTTACGCTAAAGTTTGACTTTCTCACAACTAAATTTTTCTTAAACAATAAAATTTTGTTTTAATTGCAATTTTTTTTAATTAACTTTAACGAAAATCACACCATCAGATTCAGCTTATCAAAGAACATTATTAAAGAAGCTTCAAACTCCTATCTCCAAAAATGTGGAATTTTACATTTTTAATTAATTTTAACGAAAATTACACCATCACATTCAGCTTATCAGAGAACCCTATTAAAGAAGTTTCACGCTCCTATCTGCAAAAAGGTGGAAATTTGCATTTTTTGCTCGAAGAAAGATCACGATGCGTGTTTTTTTTTTCAGGGGTGATTGTTTCGACCTAGTGGTCATAGAATATTGTGAGAGGGCTTATTCGAACGGAAATTAAAAGTTCTAGTGCCATTTCTAAGTGACCAAAAAACTGGAGGGCAGCTAGACCCCCTCCCATGCTCATTTTTTTACCAAAGTCACTTGATTGAAATTTTGAGATAGCCATTTGTTTCAGCCTACTCGAAAAATGTAAAAACTATGTCTCTAAGGATGACTTAACCCCCCCACAGTCCCAAGTGGAAGGGCTGCAAGTTTCGAACTTTGCCCATTGTTTACATATAGTATAGGTTATTGCGAAGTATACAGACATTTTCCGGGGGGATTTTTTCTGGTAGGGGGGAGGGCTGGAGGAGGGTTTTACATGGGAGGATCTTTCCATAGAGGAATTTTTCATGGGGAAGGGAATTTTTCATGAAGGGGGTGCCGGATTTCTCAGCATTATTTAAAAAACAATCAGAAATTAAATTAAAAAAAAAATGTTTCTTCAACTGAAAGTAAGGAAGAATATGAAAAGCTTTACTAACAGAAATTATTACATATATTAGGGGGTTCGCCCTGTCGTCAATACCTCACTCCTTACGCTAAAGTTTTTCTTAGTACTTTCAAAAGAGCTATTAATTCTAATTAAACGTCCTTTGTGATTTTCAAACTGTGCGTTGTAACGAACTGTAAGTAAGGAGCGACCCGGCTCAATGGTAACCGAAAGTCTAAAAAACGGAATTTTGATACCAATAGATACATCAAAAGAATTATATTTTAATTGTGATTTCAAATATATAAGTTTCATCAAGTTTAATCTTACCCATCAAAAGTTACGCGCCTGAGAAAATTTGGCTTATTTTCGAAAAAAAGGGGAAAAGACCCCCTAAAAGTTATAGAACCCTAATGAAAATCACACCATCACATTCAACGTATCAGAGAACCCTACTGTAGAGGTTTCAAGCTCCTATCTACAAAAAAGTGGAATTTTTCATTTTTTGCCAGAAGAAAGATCACGGATGCGTGTTTATTTGTTTATTTATTTTTTTTTTCTTTTTTCCAGGGGTAATCGTATTGACCCAGTGGTCCTAGAATATCGTGAGAGGGCTCATTCGAACGGAAGTTAAAAGTTCTAGTGCCCTTTTTAAGTGACCAAAAAAATTGGAGGACAACTTAGCCCCCTCCCACGCTCATTTTTTTCCCGAAGTCACCCGATTGAAATTTTGAGATAGCCATTTTGTTCAGCATAGTCGAAAATCTAATTAATATGTCTTTCAGGATGACTTAATCCCCCACAGTTCCCGGGGGAAGGGCTGCAAGCTATAAACTTCTCCCATTGTTTACATATAGTGTTGGTTAATGGCAAGTATACAGGCGTTTTCAGGAGGATTTTTTTCTAGTGGGGGGTCGGGTTTAGAGTAGGGGATACGTGGGAGGATCTTTACATGGAGGATATTTCCTTGGGGGAAGGGACATTTCTATGAAGGGGGTGCCAGATTTCCCAGCATTATTTAAGAACGATCAGAAATTAAATAAAAAAACAAGTTTTTTTCAACTGAAAGTAAGAAGCAACATTAAAAATTAAAACGAACAGAAATTATTACGTATATGAGGGGGTTCGCCCTCTAGTCAATACCTCGCTCTTTACGCTACAGTTTTTTTTTTTTAGTACTTTCAAAAGAGCCATCTATTCTAATTAACCGGCCTTTGTGATTCAGGGGCTTGTGATTCGGACAAAATTCGAACCTTAGCGTAAAGAGCGAGGTATGGACTAGGGAGTGAACTCCTTAATATACGTAATAAAAACATACGAATATAGAAATTCGTTACGTAAGTTAATTCGTAAGTTACGTCAGAACAAAATTTCGAGAAAGCCAATTAGCCCAAAAAAAGGAAAAATTAATATGCGAATTTCGTTTTAATTATTCATGTACGGTGAGCCAAAATCAAAGCTGCATTAATTCGAAAACGTTCATAAATTAACTAAAAAAAACAATTTTTTTTTAACTGAAAGTAAGGAGCAACATTAAAACTTAAAACGAACAGAAATTATTACGTATATGAGGGGGTTCGCCCTCTAGTCAATACCTCGCTCTTTACGCTACAGTTTTTTTTTTTAGTACTTTCAAAAGAGCCATCTATTCTAATTAACCGGCCTTTGTGATTCAGGGGTTTGTGATTCGGACAAGATTCGAACTTTAGCGTAAAGAGCGAGGTATTGACTAGGGAGCGAACTCCCTAATATACGTAATAAAAACATACGAATATAGAAATTCGTTACGTAAGTTATTTCGTCAGTTACGTCAGAACAAAATTTCGAGAAAGCCAATTAGCCAAAAAAAAGGACAATTAATATGCGAATTTCGTTTTAATTATTCATGTACGGTGAGCCAAAATCAAAGCTGCATTAATTCAAAAACGTTCAGAAATTAACTAAAAAAAAACAAGTTTTTTTTAACTGAAAGTAAGGAGCGACATTAAAACTTAAAACGAACAGAAATTATTCCGTATATGAAAGGGGCCTTCCCCTCCTCAACACCTCGCTCTTTACGCTAAAGTTTTTATTGTTTTAAAAAATAAAGTTGTGAGACAGAGTCAAACTTTAGCGTAAAGAGCGAGGTGTTAGGAGGGGAAAGCCCCTTTCATATACGGAATAATTTCTGTTCGTTTTTTTTATTTAATTAATCTGCAGAATCCAATAAATGAGTTTGCTTTGGTGTCTTGTGTTTTTTAGATGCTGGCTTCAATGGTGGCTTTTCTTAATTGTTACACTTCCCGTAAACAGTGACGGCTACGGTACTGTAGCATCCCATGTCCTGGTCATTTCCTCGCATATAGCAGAAAAATAATAGACAGCATGGTAAAACCCCCTGTTGCTGTTTCAAAGAACAAAGATTCTTCCACTATGATTCTTCCACATCCCTTTAAGCGGACTGATATTTAAGAACTGATAAGACACTTTGATGAACAGCTTGATCTCCCAGCTAGAATTTCCCCACGGACGTCTCTATTTCATCTTTAAGACGAAGCCGCCTAGAGAGTTGATGATCCTCCTAGAAAACAAACTAGAAAGCTGACAGTAATTTTTTTTTATCCAAAGCCTTATTCTATCTATATCTATTAACTTTCTATGGAAGCAGTGCATTAAACAAGTTATCTAACATAGCTGCTCACTTTATGCTGCGGCAGCCGTAACCTAATTGGTCCTCCAAGATAGCATCCTAAGTCTTAGTCATTTCCTCGCATATGACAGAAAAATAATAGACAGCATGGTAAAACATACCTGTTCAGCAGTTAAAGTCATTGTGTCAGATATTCATGTTTAATCCGGGCTCTGTGTTGGAAGGCCTACATTTTGTTCATCCACGTTTATTGGATTTTATTTAATTATAGTCGAAATTAGTAGCAAGGGCTGAAGGTTTATCTTCAGGAGGTTCAAGTCCTGCCCCTGGGCCCTGGGGGTTGTGACGACACCTGAGTTTTTGTTATCTGACTTTTGATTAATTTTTAACTTAATGGCTATCTCAAAATTTTTATTGGATTTATTTGGGGACAAGGGGTGTGGGGGGGGGGGGCTAGTTGCCTTCCAATCTCTTTTGATTCTAAAAACGGAACTAGAACTTTCAAGTTTTAATTCTGAAAGGAACTGAAAAGAACTTTCAGTTTCCTTATAATTACTTTATAGTCCCAAATTTCCTGGGGGGCCATTCCCTACCCCTGCCCCCTCACCTTCTCTTGTTGCAAGGCATTGCCCTTCTTTCCCTTCTTGCAGGCATTTCCTTTTAACTTTTTTCTTATACACCATCAAGCTCTTACCATCCAGAAATTGAACGGTTACCTGAAGACAGTATAACAGCTGACTTTTTTGTGCAGATATATCGCTTTAAAAAAACTTTTCTATACGAGAGTGGCCATCTCTGCTGCTTATCTTCCCGCTGCTAATTCTTTGTAACCCTTTTTTAAAACCCCTCCAACTTCAACAATATAGAGCTCAAATACCTGTAAAATTATCTAGGTAAACGTAATATTATGTTTACCTAAAAATAGCATTCTATTGTGTCTTTCCGAATCTATTTATCACCATTTAAACATCATCTTTTGTTATTGCAAGCGATTTTTTTTTATTTCCCGTCTTGCAGCCATTTCCTTGTAACCTTTTTTATAAAAAATTCAATTTTACCAAACGTAATGTTTAATTTTCCTAAAAATTGTATTCTATTGTGTCTTTGCGAATACATATATCATTGTTTAAAAATCATCTTTTCTTATTGCACGTCTTCTTCGTTGTTTCCCGCCTTGTAGCCATTTCCTTGTATCCCTTATTATAAAACATCCAATTTTACCATGCAGATCTTGATCCATTGCTAGTGGATCCATTGATCCACTATTAAAAATAAAACATTTTTTCTTGGTGAAGTAGCCATATCTGATACTTACCCTCTTGCTGCTATTTCTTTGTAACCCTTTTTGAAAACCTGCAATTTCGACCATAAAGAACTTGACTTATAACCTCAAACCAATATTCTGTTTATTCTTCGCTCAGACGAATCACTTTTTTAAAAACATCTTTTCTTAAGATGTTTTGCAAGCCTTCTCTGTCATATATCATCTTGCTATCATTTACCTCTAACTGTTTTCAAAAGCTTTCCAACTTTTACTGTACAGTATTTGAATGATTATCTAAAAACACCATTCTATTGACTCTTTATACAGAAAAAAAGTAAAAATATTTACACAAGAGAAGTAGTCACAAATTCTTAAAAAAGGGATCTTATTATTAAATAGTTTCCAACCTCGTTCTTTTTAAGATACCAACAAAAACTGTTCAAAACATAATACATTTTTTTTACCTCTTGTCGCTGTCATCCTGTTATTTAACACTTTATATCTGTCATTTTTTTTTCTGCATGCTTTCCAGCTGGCAGGGCAGGTTTGTAAGGTGTACGCAAAAATTGCATTCATATCCAAAGAGTATAAGCAACTTCCAATAGTGGGAACTGATAATAGTGTCGATGAAAAATATCGAAATCTACATATAATTAAAACTTTACATCTTACTGTTTTCACAGTTTGTGGTAACGAACTTTAAGTAAGGAGCGACCCGGCTCAATAGTAACCGAAACTATAAAAGACGGAATTTTGATATTAAGAAATATACCAAAAGAATTTGATTTTTATGTTGATTTTAAATATGTAAGATTTATTAAGTTTAGTCGAACCTATCAAAGGCTACGAGCCTGAGAAAATTTGCCTGATTTTGGAAAAAAGGGGGAAAACAGCCCCTAGAAGTCACAAAGTCTTAATAAAAATTGCACCATCAGATTTATCGTATCAAAGAAGCCTACTGAATAGGTTTCAGGCTCCTATCTGTCAAAATGTGGAATTTTGCATGTTTATCTGGTACTCTGGTACTGGTACTTAGGTACTGGTATTCTGGTCTGGCACGTATATCTGGTACTTACCCTCTTGCTGCTATTTCTTTGTAACCCTTTTTGAAAACGTCCGATTTTGACCATACAGAACTTGACTTGACCTTAAAGCAATGTTCTGTTTACTCTTCACTTAGATGTATCGCTGTTTTAAAACCGTCTTTTCTTAAGATTAAATAAAAAAAAAACAAGTTTTTTTAACTGAAAGTAAGGAACGACGTTAATACTTAAAACGAACAGAAATTATTCCGTATAGGAATGGGGTTGTCCCCTCCTCAACGCCTAGCTCTTTACATTAAAAAACTTGTTTTTTTTTATTTAATTTTTGAACTTTTTGAATTGATGCAGGTTTTGATTTTGAATCACCGTACATGAATAATTAAAACAAAATTTGTATATTAATTTTACTTTTATTTGGCTAAATGGCTTTCTCGAAACTTGTTTAATTTTATTTACGAACGTTTTTGTTAGTAATAAATATACGTAACTTACGAATTAACTTACGGAACAAACTTCTATATTCATATATTTTTAAGACGTATATTAGGGGGCTCGCCTACTAGTCAATACCTCGTTCTTTAAGCTAAAGTTCCAATTTTGTTCCAATTCTTTAAAAATGACCCCTTAATCACAAAGGCCGTTAGGGTTTAAGGGTTTAAGGTTTTACATTTGTATGTTTTTTGTTTTTTCATTTTGTGGTAAGGATCTAGGTAGAAGATTAGAAAATGGAGGTTTTAATTTTGGTATATGGAATAAGAGCAGATTTTAAGTTAAATATTTCGAACTTTTAAGGAAGTGTTTGATTTTAGAGTTTAATCAGAATTTTCAGATTATAATAGTTAGCTTCAGGATTTGTTCAGTATTTTTAAGTTTATTTATTAGGTAAGATTTAAATCTAATTGAATAGTTTAGTATAGGATTTCATGGATTTTTAGATTATAGATTTTAGATTTGGTCATTTTTTTTAATGTTTGTTTGGAATTTATTTTAAACTAGTGGAATGTATTTTATATGTTGAGGGGGATACGATTCACCTGGATTGTGAAGTATTTGATTTTTGGGAATTGTTTTGAGGATTATTGTAGCTACCTAACAACGCAAGGCCCAGCGAGAGTAGAGAGTATTGAAATGTGATGTATTAAAAAAAAAAGGTGTTATATATTTATTTTTTTCTTTTATTTATGTAAATATAGTGGAAAGTGTTTTAAAGTGTTATAAGAAAGGTGAATATATTTTAAAGCACAAAAACGTATATGCATTGTAAATTTGTATTTTAATGTTATATCTTATAGCCCCTTGCCGCCGTGGGTAGCTAGAATGAGAATTTTGAAATTGTTGTATGGTAAATTAATGGATGGAGAATCGTATGAATGAAAAAAAAAAAGGTTTTTAGGAAAAAGGTAGATAAAATGTACTAGGAGAGAAAAAATTATGTATCTGGGGAATTTTAAAAGTGGAAAGCTATGGAACGTCGAGTAAGAGGTAAGATAGATAGGTAGTAAAGTGAAGGAATAATAGAGAAATAGGGACAAATTAGATTACATATAAGCAAAGAGTCTTAGATAAAAAAAGAAGAAAGAAACAGGATTGATTTTTTTTTTTAGGAGTACGAAAAAAAAAAAAATCACAAAGGCCGTTATTTAGAATAAATAGCTCTTACGAAAGTTCAAAAACATATTTGGCTTAAAGAGCGAGGTACTGACTAGGGGGTGAACCCAATCTTACACGTAATATTTTCTGTTCGTTTTAAGTTTTGATGTTACTCTTTATTTTCAGTTGGAAAACTTGTTTTTTTATATTTAATTTCTGACATTTTTTTTAAATAATGCTGGGAAATCGGGCGCCCCCTTCATAGTAATGTCCCTTCCCCCATGAAAACTTTCTTCATGGAAAGATCCTTCACATAACCCCTAACCCACCCACCCCCCTACTACCAGAAAAAATCCCCCCTGAAAACGTCTATATACTTCCCAATAACCAATACTATATGTTAACATTGGGTAAAGTTCATAACTTTCAGCCCTCCCCCGGGGACTTCAAGGGATTAAGTCATCCTAAAGGACATATTTATCATATTTTCAACCATGCTGAACAAAATGGCTATCTCAAAATTTTGATCAGGTGACTTTGGGAAAAAATGAGCGTGGGAGGGGGCCTAGTTGCCCTCCATTTTTGTGGTCACTTAAAAAGGGCACTAGAACTTCTATAGGGAAAAAACAACAAAAAAAACAAATAAACACGCATCCGTAATCTTTCTTCTGGCAAAAAAAAAATTGCAAAATTCCACATTTTTGTAGATAGGAGCTTGAAACCTCTACAGTAGTGTTCTCTGATGCGCTGAATATGATGGTGTGATTTTCATCAAGGTTCTATAGCTTTTAGGGGGTCTTTCCCCCTTTTTTCGAAATTAGCCAAATTTTCTCAGGCGCGTAACTTTTGATGGGTAGGACTAAACTTGATGAAATTTATATATTTGAAATCAGCATTGACATCTGATTGTTTTGATGTATCTATTAGTATCAAAAACCCTGTTTTCTAGAGTTTCGGTTACCATTGAGCCGGGTCGCTCCTTACTTACAGTTCGTTACCATGAACTGTTTGATGTTTTGCAAGCCTTCTCTGTCATATACCATCTTGCTATCATTTACCTCTATCTCTTTTCAAAAGCTTTCCAGCTTTTACTGTACAGTACTCGAATGATTACCTAAAAACACTATTCTGTTGACTCTTTGTGCAAAAAAAAAGTAAAATATTTACATAAGAGAAGGATTTTAGAATTATACCATATAGTTTCCTACCTCGTTCTTTTTAAGATACCAACAAAAACTGTTCGGAACATAATACGTTTTTTTACCTCTTGTCGCTGTCATCCTGTTATTTAACACTCTAGAGATGTCATTTTTTTTTTCTGCATGCTTTCCAGCTGGTGGAGCAGGTTTGTATGGTGTACGAAAAAAAACTGTACTTTTACCCAAAGAGTATAAGTAACTTCCAATAGTGCGAACTAACACAAGTCATGGGCACCTGCAATGGGGGGGGGTATGGCCCCCTGGTAATTTGGGACTATAAAGTAATTATAAGGAAACCAAAGGAAAAAGAGCAGAATAGGGAAAAAATATGGGGAAAAAATGTGTAGCCCCGTTGTTGGCTGCCTGCCAATAGATCTTGACCCTTGATAAGGAAAATATAAGTTCTAATTTGTGACTGAGTGACTCGTTTCCAGTTTTCCACAAATATTTTTTTATATGATTTGGTTGGACTAACAAACAAATATTTTCATAGCAATGAATGGTAAGTAAATAATGATCCTTGTCAATAACAAAAGTGTAAGAGCCTAACTATTGATAACATTCATAAAAGAATTAGCTTTTATGGGGATCCTAAACTTGTATTTGTTATTAGTAATTATTGCAGCTATTAGTACACAAGAAAGTTCTTATAATTATAGAAAACACAAGAAAAATAACTGAATAAGGGGCAATTTCGGTTAAAATATGCTGTCCACTTTTGCTTGCATTGCAAGAGTACCCATGAGCTGACATATGAAGCCACTATAATTAGAAATGTTTCCCCTGAACGGAATGCTGGTAATTTTTGTATTTTTCCCCTGAACCGATACGTTTTTTACTGTTTTATTATCGTTTATTTTTTTCCACGAGTGATGGTTTTTATCTAGTTGTCACTTGAGAAATATTTAATTTTTTACGCTTCTGAAGCATAAAGGTGTCAATTATAATGGTGTTTGGTATTCTTAAAATATTGAATTAAAAATTTTTGTTTGATTTCCTTATTTTTAGCTTTAGTGTTTTACTTTGAACAAACTACTTTGATAATGCGTTACTTTTTATAAGCAATTGAGTCTAAAGGCATTACATATTTTGGTGTTTGATAACCAAGTTCAAAACTGTCAATATTGTTATAAAATATACACCCAACGCTTCGGTATCGCTCAGCAGAACTGATTGCTGGGAGTTTATATCTTAGTTTTTGTAAGTAGGCAATTGCTTTGTTTATTTTTTGGTAAGTAATTACTTTTTTTATTTTAATATACTTTTACTTCAATTGACATATTTTTCCATTGTCTTTAGAAAAATGTTTGTCTCTAAGCTTCATTAAATAAAAAAGTTTTTTTCGACTGAAAGTAAGGAGCAGCTTTGAAACTTACAATGAACAGAAACTATTACGTATATTAGGGGGGTTGTCCCCCTCCTCAACACCTTGCTCTTCACGCTACCGTTTTTCGGCCCTTTAAAAAAGAGTTACGTATCATTCTAATCACACGACCCTTGTGTTTCAGGAGTTGTATTTAAAGAATTGGGACAAAATTTAAACTTTAGCGTAAAGAGCGAGATGCTGAGGAGGAGGCAAGTCCTTTCATATACGTAATAATTTCTGTTTATTTTAAGTTTTAATGCTGCTCCTTACTTTCAGTTGAAGTTTTTTTTTATTTAATTTCTGATCGTTTTTTAAATAACGCCAGGATACCTGGCTCTTCCTTCACGGACAAATCCTCCCATAGAAATATTCGCTGGGCAATTCAATCCTTGCGAAAAATTTACCCCGGACAATTACCCTTAGAATCACCACGGCTAAAATTTTATCGGTAAAAAAAAAGCAAGACATATAAAGAAATTTCATATAGGAAGTCTGGCAAATTCACCCAGTGTAAAATTTCCCCTGAAAATTTCAACCCCTGGAAACTTCCCTGTCCATGGAAAATTCTCCCTGTGCAAAATCTTTCCAGCAGAAAATTCGTCCTCCCCTTCCTACTCAAAAAATGTATGCATAGTTCCCAATAACAAATAAAACAATAGATAAATTTTATAATGTAAAAACCTTTCCCCAGGGGCTGTAGGGGTTCATTTTATCTCTAAAGACATAGTTATTGGGCCTTTCAACTATGCTGAAGAAAAAAAACATCTCAACATTTTGATCGGACCATTTTGGGAAAAAAGAGGCGTCGGAGGGGGCCTAGTTGCCCTCCTATTTTTTTGGTCACTTAAAAAGTGTACTAGAACTTATCATTTCCGTTAGAATAAGCCCTCTCGACGTTTCAGGCCCACTGGATCAATACGACCCATGGAAAAGAAAAACAAAAAAAAACAAAGAAACAAATAGACACGCATTCTTTATCTTTCTTAAAACAAAAGTAAAAAAAATCCAAATTTTTACGATATGAGCTTAAAAAACTTCTACAGTGGGATTCTTTAATACGCTGAATCTGATGGTGTAATTTTTGTTAAAATTTTATGACTTCAAGAGGGTCTTTCTCCCTTTTTTCGAAAATCAGACAAATTTTTTCAGGCTAGTAGTTTTGGATGGGTAAAACTAAACTTAATGAAACTTATATATTTGGAATCTGCATAATAAGCCGATTCTTTTGATATATCTATTGGTATTAAAATCCGTTTTTTTTTTAGTATTGGTTGCTATTGAGCCTTGGCGCTCCTTACTTACAGTTCGTTACCACGAACTGTTTGATTACCGCTCAAAATCGAAACAGAGATCATTGAAATACTGATCGTTCTTTATGTATTACCAAAGTATTGTATTCATAAAACTTTACAGTTTCACGAACTGTAATTAAACAAATAAAAAAGGTTTTTCAACTAAAGTAAGGAGCTAGTTTAAAACTTAAAACAAATATAAATTTATCTGTATATAAGAGGGACTGCCCCCTTTTCAACACCTTGCTCATTAAATAAAAGTTTTCTAGTGCTTTGAAAAATCAATGCAATTGCAGTGCAACTGCAATTGCACTACAATTTAGTGCAATTGCAAAATTTCTTTAAAATTTTGAAAAAAGCCAAACTTCACGGTAAAGAGTAAGGAACTAAGGAGAAGATAGCCCCCTTCACATAAAGAGTAATTTGTTCCAATAGGTTTCAAATTTGTTCCTTACTTTCATTTGAAAAGCTGTTTTTTAGTTAATTTCTGATTGTTTTCCAAATCATACCCAGGCCTAACCAGGATATAAATTGAGGTACCTGTCCCATAAATCCCTGGTTAATTGCTTTTTAAATGTGCAAATCAATTTTTTGTGCGTTGATTAGTACCGTCCTACGTTTAAATTTGCAATATCAATTTTGGATAAAATTTTATTTGCTTCAAAAATTAACGATAAATAGTGATTCTGGTAAAAATTCCTTTTTAGTATTATTACTAAAAAATTTCGGTTGGATGAAAGAGGAGTATTATTGTTTGCATGAAGCCATCACAACCTCTACAGCAAGATTTCTTATCGATAAATACATTACATACATTTGTTAGAACACATTAAAGTGCTTCATATAGATCGAAAATAAAATAACACCATTTAAAATTGCTGAAAACTAAGATCCTAGCAGTTTTTGCCATCGCAAGGAAATTTCCTGGCGAGGCTGATGATAACCTGCCTTGTATTTTCCAGCTCTGTGCTAGTAGACATGGGAATGTAACATTTTAGCTGAATAAATAAACAATTTATTTAATTTTTACTCCCCCCCCCCTACCTCTTTCAACATTTATCTGCAGCCTCATGAAGAGTAAAACTATAACTAAATTCCGTCTACATACTTTTATTTTGAAGGAGTGGCGATGAATATTTGGAAAAAATGATAGTAAAAACGAGAAAAAAAAAAACGAGTGGTATGTTTACTTTATTCGTGAGTCAATAATATGATTTGCGAAAAACTTACCTATACATAAATATATATATATATATATATATATATATATATATATATATATATATATATATATATATATATATATATATATATATATATATATATATATATATATATATATATATATATATATATATATATATATATATATATATATATATATATATGTATATATATATATATATATATATATATATATATATATATATATATATATATATATATATATATATATATATATATATATATATATATATATATAATTGAGCTATATCACCTAACATTAAATTTTTATTTACTTTAGTTTCTCTCAGCTCCTTTCCCGTGTTATAAAAATTTTCAAACTGAAGGAATGTACCCGGGTGTTTGACAACTTGGCTTTAGTTTTGATTTCAGACCATCAACAATCGAAAAGTTTCATTTTGTTAACTTTTCATTGAGATTTTTGTGTGACGTTCGGAAGCCAGAAGTAAGTTTACATGAAAAAGGCGACAGCTTGTCCTTTTTCTTGACCGTGCCGAGTAAAAATCAGGGCAATAAAACCATTTATAGGTGAAAGAATTTTGAAGGCATTTTCAGAAAGTTTGCTTCAGAGAAGAGCAAGCAACCCCGGAAAATAAATACAGAGCTTAAAAAATAAGTAAATAAAAGTGTTAGCACTCATTTGGTGATGAATGACATTTTTTTTATGAAAGTAATGTGTTTTAAATAATAATTTTGGAAAATGTGTCCACTTTATGTACCAAATGTCTAAAATGTGTCCATTTTTTGCCCTATTATGTCATTATGTCCAGGCACTTAGAAATATGTCTTTTGGACATAAAATATATCCAGTTGGCAACCCTGTGCACGACCCAGTTGCACTATTAATCTCACTATTATCTAAGTTAATCTACATATAAATGTAGCAGTTTCAAATTTTGACTAATTGCTAATTGTAATTTGGTTCCTGTATATTTTGAAAAAGAAAAAAGGCCTTTTTGGGAGGAAGCTTGGGCCCCCCAGAAAAATTAGGGTGGGCAATGGCCCACCCCTGCCCCCCCCCCCCCCCAAATGGCGCCCCTGCTGTGCTAGTAGACATGGGAATGTAACATTTTAGCTGAATAAAGAAACAATTTAGTTAATTTTTACTCCCCCCCCTACCTCTTTCAACATTTATCTGAAGCCTCATGAAGAGTAAAACTATAACTAAATTCCGTTTACACACTTTTATTTTGAAGGAGTGGCGATGAATATTTGGGAAAAATGAAAATGTTAAAACCTTCAACCTTCAAGTAATTAAATAAAAAAAACAAGTTTTTTTTACTGAAAGTAAGGAACGACGTTAAAACTTAAAACGAACAGAAATTATTCCGTATATGAAAGGGGCTGTCCCCTCCTCAACGCCTCGCTATTTACGCTAAAGTTTGACTTTCTCACAGCTATTATTTTTTTTAAACAATAAAAAACTTTAGCGTAAAGAGCGAGGCTTTGAGGAGGGACAGCCCCTTTCATATACAGAATAATTTCTGTTCGTTTTAAGTTTTAACGTCGTTCCTTACTTTCAGTTAAAAAAACCTGCTTTTTTTTATTTAATTTTTGAACGTTTTTGAATTAATGCAGGTTTTGATATTGGCTCACCGTACATGAATAATTAAAACAAAATTTGTATATTAATTTTACTTTTATTTGGTTAAATGGCTTTCTCGAAATTTGTTTAATTTTATTTGCGGAATTTTTATTAGTAATAAATATACGTAACTTACAAATTAACTGACGCAACGAACTTCTATATTCATAGATTTTTAATACGTATATTAGGGGGTTCGCCCCCTAGTCAATACCTTGCTCTTTAAGATAAAGTTCGAATTTTGTTCAAATTCTTTAAAAATGACCCCTTAATCACAAAGGCCGTTAATTAGAATAAATAGCTCTTATGAAAGTACTAAAAAATCTTTGGCTTAAAGAGCGAGGAATTGACTAGGGGGTGAACCCAATCATACACGTAATATTTCTGTTCGTTTTAAGTTTCGATGTTGCTCCTTACTTTCAGTTGAAAAACTGTTTTTTTTATTTAATTTCTGATCTTTTTCTTTAATAATGATTTGAAATCCGGCGCCTCCTTCATAGCAATGTCCCTTCCCCCATGAAAACTTCCTTCGTGGAAAGATCCTCCCATATAACCCCCGTCCCATCCCCTCCCCCCTACCGGAAAAAATTCCCCCTGAAAACGTCTGTATACCTCCCAATAACCAATACTATATATTAACATTGGGTAAAGTTCATAACTTTTAGCCTTCCACCGGGGACTTAGGGAGATTAAGTCATCCTAAAAGACATAGTTATCATATTTTCGAGCATGCTGAACAAAATGGCTATCTCAAAATTTTGATCAGGTGACTTTGGGAAAAAATGAGCGTGGGAGGGGGCCTAGTTGCCCTCCATTTTTTTTGGTCACTTAAAAAGAGCACTAGAACTTTTAAGTTCCATTCCAAAGAGCCCTTCCACGATATTCTAGGATCACTGGGTCTATACGATCACCCCTGGGAAAAAAAAACAAATAGACACGCATCTGTAATCTTTCTTCAGGCAAAAAATGCAAAACCCACATTTTTGTAGATAGGTGCTTGAAACCTCTACAGTAGGGTTTTCTTATACGGTGAATATGATTGTGTGATTTTCACTAAGGTTCTATAACTTTTAAGGGGTCTTTCCCCCTTTTTTTGAAAATCAGCCAAATTTTCTCAGGCGCGTAACTTTTGATGGGTATAACTAAACTTGATGAAACTTATATATTTAAAATCAGCATTAAATGTGATTCTTTTGATGTATCTATTGGTATCAAAATTCCGTTTTTTAAATTTTTGGTTACCATTGAGCCGGGTCGCTCCTTACTTACAGTTCGTTACCACGAACTGTTTGATAACTCATATTTTTAGAACTCGTTGCACCATTTAGATCATGAAGAGATTTACAAACATCTAAGATTTAAGATTTAGGCTAAAACTTAAGATTTATTATGACTCATTTATCTGTTAATCAAACTTCATAAATTCAATTGAGAACATCTTGATTATTTGTAAATTATTGTTGTATCTTCCATTCTACATTTTGTGCGTGAAAATGTTCGGGAGGGCCCATCCAGTTATTTATTTTGACAGTATGTCTCTTTCTAGATCATAAAGTTTTAGTTAAATATATTGATTGTCAAGCAAGATAAAGCGTTGTTATCCCAACATGGTCAGTAGCTATGTTTTCCTTTGTCAAACACTTAACGATAGACAGAGATAACTTATCAAACAGCTCCTTATTTTAATGGGTTAGACAATTATTAGAAAAGTAGTGTTGTCGTTTCTACTGGTAGGGTTTTTGTCCAGCTGTGTTAAACAGACGAATTTAGCTACTCCCTACACATGAAAATAGCTGGAGTGTTTTGAAACTGTAATTAACGACAATAATAGCCTAGTCTCAAGCAAATTACAAAATATAGGCTGTTATAAGGAGTGGCATAATTTTTCCCAATCCTGGGGGGATGGGTTTGAGCAAAGTTGGAGCCGATTTTACCAAGTCAAGTGAAAGTGACAGTGAAAATGAAAAATGAACCGTATAGTACCATTAAGGAAGAGGCATACTAAAGAAAACTGATACGTTTCTGTGGATGCTTGAATTTATAAACCATTTGAAAAACCTTTTGTAAATTTTAAGCCCCCAGCACTTCTGTTCTGAGTTTCGAAAAAAAAAAGCTTCTTTTATTTTTTGTGGATTTACCCTGATTTGATTCGACAGGAAAAAAAGACCAAACCAAATACAACATCAGACCCAATATGCAACATCAAAGGTACCGTGAGGTTCAATGGTTAAAGATTAGTATGTGCATAAGCTGTGAAAAAAATTGTCTCAATAAGTTATTTTTTAATGTAGCAGCATAATAATATATAAATTTATATATATATATATATATATATATATATATATATATATATATATATATATATATATATATATATATATATATATATATATATATATATATATATATATATATATATATATATATATATATATATTATATATATATATATATATATATATATATATATATATATATATATATATATATATATATATATATATATATATATATATATATATATATAATTTTAATAAATTCTGTATAAACAAATTTTGAATATATGAATTATGTATAATATAAAATAAAAACAAGAACAAGTTTTTTTTCAACTGGAAGTAAGGAGCAACAGTAAAAATTAAAACGAACAGAAATTATTACATATATGAGTGGATTTGCTCCCTAATCAATACCTCGCTCTTTACGTTAAATTTGAAGTTTGTTCCAATTCAATAAGAATGACCTCTGAATCACAAAAGTCGTTTAGTTAGAATAAACAGCTCTTTTAAAGTGCGTAACTTTTGATTGGTAAGATTAAACTCGATGAAACTTATATATTAGAAATCAGCATAAAAATCCAATTCTTTGATGTTTCTATTGGTATCAAAATTCTGTTTTTTAGAGTTTCGGTTACTATTGAGCCAGGACGCTCCTTACTTACAGTTCTTCACACAGTTATTCACACATATTATTGGTCGTTCATCTATGTCTATATTGTAAAATCTGACTAAATCAGGTTAAGACACGAAAGTAAAATGCAATATACTGAAGTTTTATTTACGATATGACCTTTACAAGCATACACAGGCATTCACATGGCTTTCACAACTGCATATCTTGTCAAATAAAGAACTAAAATACAAACAATAATAATACAACAATAAGCATAAGAAATAGGTAAACTTCACAAAGAAAAAAATGTCGATCAATACAAATTATTGAAAAAGCTAAACAGTAAAACTATGAGAAAATGCAATATTCCGTAATAAGATCAACAGATATTCAATACTTTAAAGCTAAACAGGCCATGGCTACTAAAACCAACAAAAACAAGAGAGTCATTCACACATATTCAACATTATTTCCAAGAATCAGATAGATTACTTTTTTGTAACTTTATGGTTTGAAGTGTGCTTTAGTTCCATTGGCCTGAGATGAATTACAAGTTCATCTGATGATTTTTGGAAGCCATTACTAAAACAAAAGAGCCATTCACATATATTGGACATTGTTTCCAAGAAATACTTCTTCTATTGCCAATAAACTCCAAAGGACGTCAAGCGACTTCACACTACCATTTCTGAATCTCATGGTCTTCTAAAACAACCCTTAGTAACTAATTTTGAAATCAGTTATAGCGTGGAAAGTAACGAAAAACTTATCAATCTGAGTGACTCAACTTTTTTCATTTGAAAGAGAGACTGAACTGATTTCTGACCACTTTTTCGTCATTGCTTTTCAGCAAAGAACTGAGATCTGTCTTGTCTCTGCTTGAGCAAAATCACTCATCTCTTAGTTTTTGGTTGACTTAAAACAAGAAACAAGGTAAAACAGAGAACGGAGAACTAAGATCCAGTGGATATAAGAAATATTGACTGTCAAAAACTTGTCACGTAATTTATTTTCTTGTCGGTCTCTATCATGGTTTATCGTGAATTATTCCCTGTTTAATGCGGTTTTGTAAACTAGACAGACTGCCAAAGATTATCCTTGTCGGCCAACAGTCTAGGGGCAAACGAAAAGCAGGTAGTGCCAGAATGGGGTGAGAGATGTCGTAAGGGAAAATTTAAGTGAAATAACAACTTCTTGGGAAGATGTAAAGGGGAAGGTTTGGGAATAGATTGTGATGGCGTAGGAGCGTGCGTAGCTGCGTTGGCCTCATTCGGCTTTGTGCTGCAATGAGTGTTTAGTAGTATTAGTAATCCGTGTTTATCTCCTATCAAGACTGATGCTTTGAGTTTAAGTCAATAGACGTAGCTTTCTTAGCCTTTTTTAGTTATTGTCTGCACTCTGTCCTTGTATTTTGTGATTGAACAGCCCTCAATGAAGACAGCAGTTTGAGTTTTTAACTATATTGTAATTAGTCTTCGCAGGCATTGTGTGTTTCAACTTCAATTTGAATTTCTACTTGTATTAGTGAATTTTAGTATATATATACATATATATATATATATATATATATATATATATATATATATATATATATATATATATATATATATATATATATATATATATATATATATATACATATTTATTTATTTATTTGAAAACCCGTCATACAAAAGAAAGAAGACGGAGCAGAAGAGAAAACAAAATAATAAAACAATAAAGACAGCAATTAGACACTTCGCAAAATACAAGACAAGCAAATATACGAAAGAAACCAGAATAGAAAAGAAAAAGACTTCTAAGCGAAATAGTATTAAAACAAATATTTATCTAATATCCCAATTATCTTACCACTGCAAGATATGGCTCCAGTCGTGTGACAAATAAATCGTTAAAATTCACAAGACTTGTTAAAACAGCAATACATGAATCATTTATACTATAACAAATAAACGCAAACTATTTTCTGGTCCAGAGTGGGAGCCGAAGGCGATAATTTAATAAACGATAATAGCACCATCTAATTTTTATACTATATGTGCGAACAAAAAAAATATTGCACATGGCATGACCTACTATATATGCTGCAGAACAGTAACGTTAAACAATCATACAAGAATTAAATTATTATTATTATTAAAAATTATTGAGAAATATGTCACAATTAAAAACACAACACGACGGAGCATAGGAAAAAAAAGACAATACATCACTGCTAAAGAATATGGGACTAATCATTTAAATTCCCATCAATTTTTCGATTATGTTTCGCTATCCGTCTAGCAACGGCAACCTCTGGGTCAGCCACCTTGAATTTCGCAATAGTGAGCGAATTTCTATACCACGGAGGCAGAAGAAGCAGATACTTGGGAAAACGAAAGAACATGGATCGGACGTTACTCTTGTCAGTTTTAGTTAGGAGTTTCCAGAAGGGCGCGGTGTAGAGGATATGGGGAAGGGCAACAGCAATATATAGACTTGCTAGAAGATGTCGGTTGAATCGAAGTTTACAAGATACAATGGAAGCGTAAGCTGCTGAGATTCTACGTCTGATTTTTTCAAGAAAAGGTTTTCGGGTGTGTCGGATGGAAGAAGCAATGGGCAGACCTAAATATATAAGTGATCTACAGGTTGAACAGAGCTAGATCCAAGTGTGATGGAAGGGGCAGACACATTTGTTTCCCAGTTAAAAACGACAATATCAGATTTGGAGGAGCTGAATTCAAGCCCAAATTTCTGATATTCTGTCTCAAGGATTCCAAAAATTTTGGTGATATTTTAAAGAGTTCGACTAAAGTTTGGGATGTCGTTAGCATACCATATTAAGGAATTGTTTACAGAAGAAAAAATCAGTAAAGGAGAGCACAAACCTTGTGCTTCCAGAACATAGTTATTAACGAGGTTGGGAGAGGTGACGGCTCCTTGACGGGCCCCTTTCTTGACTCGGATAAGTTGACTACGCGGAATCGGGGGCTTCTCTTTATCTGGGGGTAGTTTCAGGCATATAAGAAGTCTTGAATATAAATCCCGAAGAGAACAAATAAAGGCCAGATTCAATCCACGTTTATCGGCTTTCAGAAGCATCGCTTTGTGGATAACAGAGTCGAATGCACGTATGACATTATGTCCTCCCAAAACAAGGCTTTTTCCAGACGATTCCGCATCAATTAGGGCAAATGCAACAGAAGTTAAAGCTTCGGCACACCCGGTACCTCGCCTGAATCTGAACTGGTGTGGAGGGGTATATCAAGCTTAGAAAATTCCAATATTTTTTCCCTAAGAAATAATAACTCAAAGAGCTTGCAAAGGTATATAGCTACAGTAATAGAGCGGAATGATGTACAGTAGACTTCAGATTTTCCCCTTTTAGAGATAGGAGTCAAATCTCCGATGCAAAAAGAAGAAGAAACGATAACCTGAGTGAAAATGATCTGCATAAGCAGAGACAGATGAGCCGTAAGAAGTTTTCCCCCGTGTTTCAAATGAATAGCACTAACTTGGTCAATACCAGATGAACGTTTTCATTTTAATTTTTTTATGACATCTTCGACAGAACGGGTACTGGCCACAAAATCTTCATCGGGTTGAGCATCCAGAAACTGATCCAGAGCTACTTCATAAGATTGCTCTATGATGGGATCAGGGTCAGAAAAGTCGGATTCATAATATGCATACCATTCAGCTTCTAGAATTTCATCTGAGGACGGTGACAAAGAAGGGGGCGCTGAGGAGGATACAAATTTAAAAACCATATTTCAATTTTGTTTTGCACGGGTAGAGTAGCTATTAATAAGATCTCCACGATGCTGAGCAGGAATTTTGGAAAACTTCCGCTTTGTAGAGATCCATATGTCATTCACATGCCCGGTAGTAGGACGCCCATAATCTTTCCATATAGAATACCAAAACGTTACTTGTGCACATGAAGTAAAAAGCTCTGGATTTGTGGACTATCTAGGAACAATTCCTTTGAAGACACGTTGCATCGGGGTAGCATATTTTTAGGCACACCGGGAGGCATGACATATTTCAGCACAATATATATCAAACAAGTAAGGACTTTATTCTTCGGCAACTGGAATAACTTTTAGAGGAGGTGAATTGGGACATTAATTTGAATTAGAATCGAGTCAACCGACTCGAGGAACTGATTTTGATCAATCGTTGACCAATCATGACGATGCAGCCATGCTGAGGAATCATGTGGCTTAGTGGACTACTTTGAGAAACGGAAGATGGAATACCGATAAAGCAAGTTATAGATAAGTGGTCCGACCAATGATAATCAAATATAAAGTTAACTGTATCGGTCGTCAGATTTGAAGATACAGCAATGTGGTCCAAGCTAGAGGTTCACGAACACGTGAGAATATACGTAAAATCTGATATTTTATCTAGTACGCGCAAAAATCACTAAATAAACCCTTAACTATAGTACTACGTGGAGACGCCCGAGAATCTGGTTCAGACATAACACAATTAAAGTATCCGGCTAAAACACAAGGTAAACCTAGACGCCGAGTTTTTCTACACAAGAACCTAACTTTTTGCATGATAAAGCAAATAATCGCTCTGACTGATCGTTGGAGTAATCAGTATGTAGACTAATATAAACACAGGAGCCCACTGTCACAGCTAAGAAATGATCATTTAGTTCCAACAAGCTAGGACGGAGAGCCGATTTAACGAAAGTAACAAGTCCACCAGAGGGGCTGTCTCTGTTGTTCAGCTTTCTAGCAGGCACAGAGTATAACGTCATGCCATCAAGTGCCTTACAATTCATGGCGAGGTGACTGATCGCATGACAATTGAAGCAGCGACGTCGTAGGAACACGAACCCTTCAACTGGAAGGCGCTGCTATCCCCCTTTCATAGATGCATTCAGAAAGCAAACTTTAAATGTTCGGGACTTGGCACACTGTACTGTTTTAGTGCACTTGGGGAGTAGCAGTTTCGGCGAAATTTCGTCTAAATCTTCTGGCACTCGCTTAATTACCGGGACAAAAGCAGGCTCCTAGAGGGAAATGTTGAGCGATGGTTCGGCGTGCTTAAATATTCGACTATCTAGCCCACGGTTTTTTTGGGCCGATCCACAAGTTTCCACTCGTCGTTAGTGCGGCTTAACTCCGCTATATCGTTCGGATTTGGGCACACCTTATCGATGAATGTTTTTTGTTCATTTGGGCCTTTTATGTCTTTTGGGGGGTTCTTAAGTATCACAGAGTATAGTGGTGAAGGGGGTGTGGATTGAGGAGGCTGGGAATTGTCAGGCAGGCTGGTCGGGAAGCGGCTAGCATTTAATATAAATCCATCTAATTCTCTCGAAAGTTCATTTACTTTCGAAACTACTGTGGCATGAACAGACTCGCCGATGGCAGGGACTTCACACGGACTGAAAATTACAAACTTTGGCATCAGAACATTCTGCTTTGTCGCCGTGACTAGCGGCTTGCACATATCAGTAATATTGTCATCATCCTTGGCATACGAAACCATCTGGGTTCGGATATCCAACTCACTATGAAGGGTCTTTTTAACTTGTAAAACTGCATCGTGTTTGAAATAGTTAGTAGCACTCTTGACGATCATATCATGTTTTACACCTTCTGTGAGTGATCTACTCAAAAAGTTCGGAACGGGGCTAAACACCAACTTTTCAGCCATCTTATCACTCGTAAGCAGCCACAATCAAAATCTTGATCCATAAATCTAAGTCCAAGAGACAGTCGTTCGACTGGTAACGTAAAGTTGACGGCACATAGTAGCAGTATTAAATTTAGTTAGGTCAGGACCTGTAATTCTTTGGGATTAAATTCACTTAAAAAGCTAACTGGTTTGTAAATGGAATTCTAAGATAAAAGAGTATTTGGACTAGAATATTATTCTAAGCTGAATTTGCCACCGGAAAACTTGCGTCTGTGGTTCCAGGTCCGAGCGAATGGTTTGCCCTTAAAAAGTAGATTAAAAGTATTGGAAAGAAATACTCAGGGCCCGAGATCATGTTATACTTGCTCTTTATGTGGTATGGAGGAAGAAAATTTGCTCCATCTTTTGACGGTGTGCCAGGGGCTTTCAGATTTGAGATTGAAGTATTTAGGTAATGGGGAAGTGTTTTATCCTGGGATCCTTAAATCTTCATCCCAGGAGACGATTATAGCAGTGACTGGATTCTAAAAGAGGGTTTAAAAATATGTAAATAATGGGTTTAAGGTTTTTGTTTGTGTTAGTGGTTATACTATTTATGTAAGTTTAAACTGGCTGTTGTGTTATATAATCATTGTAATGTTTGTGTATGGCCTAGCGGCTGAATAAATTATCTAGCTATCTATCTATCTATAGTATATATACTATATACTATCCTTATAAACGAGCATAATTGATTATTTTTTCTCGAAAATAGCTCTATATTTTTTCTGGAAAATTGATATCTTAGGATATTCTCGCATAAGAAAAACGATCTGGATAGGAAACGATCTGAGAAAATTTGTTAAGAGCCTTAATTTTGAAAAAATTAGCTTCAATAATCAAATATCTTTGAACAGACTGTAGTGTGAAAAGACATTAAATTACGGAAAGAGCAAAAAACCTGACAACGGCAAAAATATTTGTATGTATTTCAATAAGGGGTTAAAACAATTCAAAAACCTTAAAAAATAAAACCAAAAGTTTGAAGCTTAATAGAAATCGCTGTTAGAAATTGAACTTGCTTTAATAATCAAATATCTTGAAAAGACACAGTATAAAATACATTAAATTGAGTAAAGAGCAAAAAAACTGGTAATTCCAAAAATATTTATATTATATATTTTAACAAGGGATTACAACAATTCAAATCCTTAAAAAAAACCTAACAGTTTGAAGCTTAATAGATTTCGTTGTTAGGAATCAGATATGCTTTTACAATCAAATATTTTTAAAAAGACTGCAGTATGACAGCAAATTGTCTGCGGTTAAAGGACAAGCAACAATGCTAATGTATAAAAGCCTGCCGCATAACGAGTGCTGGGGCCCGGCCGCTGGTAATTGTAAAAATATTTGTATATAATTTAACAAGGGATTACAACAATTCAAAACCTTAAAGACTGTGGTTAGAAGACAGGCGACAATGAGAATCCATATATAGAAGCCTCCCGCTGGCCATTTATGGAGAAGTTTATATTAAATCAATTAGTTCGCGATAACGTGGTAACGGTAAGTAAGGAGCGATCCGGCTCAATAGTAACCAAAACTCTAAAAAACGGAATTTTGATACCAAACGGAATTTTGATCAAAAGTATAAGATTTTTATACTAATTTCAAATAGCCTATATAAGTTTTATCAAGTTTAGCTATACTCATCAAAGGTGATGCGCCTGAGAAAATTTACCTATTTTTTGAAAAAACAGGGAAACATCCCCTAAAAGTCATAGAACCTTAATGGAAATTCACACCATCAGATTCAGCGTATCACAGAACCTACTGTAGAGGTTTCAAGCTCCTATCTGCAAAAATGTGGAGTTTTGTATTTTTTGCCAGAAGAAAGATCACGGATGCGTTTTTTTTTTTTCAACGGTGATCTTTCATAAGAGCTCTTTATCACAGCCAGCGCAGTAGCGCTGCCTAAGTAAAGAACGATGTTGGCACAATGTATTATTTTTTTTTCGTATGATCTTAGACCAGGGCACTTCGTATCGAAGGAGTTGTCACAGAAACTTCGAAAAGGTCTCATTCGATTGGAAATTGGAGTGGCTACTGTCCTTTTTAATAGTCGAAAGTGATTGGAAGGCAACTAAAGCCCTTTCCACGCCCACCACTTCCCCAAACACGTCTAATCAAAATTTTTAGATAGCCATTTTGTGCAGCGTAGTTGATTTCCAGATAGAAATTATATATTTGAAAAGGATAATTCTCCACAGCTCTCAGGGCAAGAGTTGTAAGTTATGCCCTGGGGGCATATAATATAATAGAAAGCGTTGCCTTAGAAACTTCAAAAAAGGCTCATTCGATTGGAAATTCAAAGCGATAGTGCCCTTTTTAATAATAGTCGAAAGTAATTGGAGGGCAACTATCCCCCCTCTCAGGCCCACCTTTTCCCCAAACACATCCAGTAAAAATTTGAGATAGCCATTTTGTTCAAAGTAGTTGAAAGTTCTGAAAATTAGGTCTTTGAGTATGACAACCCTCCACAGCCCTCAGGGTAAGGGTTATAAGTTATGCCCTAGGGGCATATAAGGTTTTCATAGAAAGCGTTGTCGTATAAACTTCAAAAGGGGCTCATTCGAATGGAAATTGAAATGGCTAGTGTCCTTTTTATTAGTCGAAAGTGATTGTAAGGCAACAAAGACCCCTTCCCCGCCCACCTTTCATCCAAACACATCCAATCAAAATTTTGAGATAGCCATTCTATCCAACGTAGTTGAAAGTTCTCCAAATTAGGTCTTTGAGGATAATAACCCCCTCAAAGCCCTCAAGGCATGGGTTATAAGTTATACCCTGGGGGGCATATAAAGTTTTTATTGAAAGCTTTGTCTTAGAAACTCGAAAAAGGGTATATTCGATTGGAAATTCAAAGGGCTAATGCCCTTTGTAATAGTCGAAAGTATTTGGAGGGCAACATATACAATAAAAAATTTTAGATAGCCATTTTGTTCAACTTAGTTGAAAGTTTTGGAAATTAGGTCTTTAAGGAAGACAACCAACCCCCCAGCCCTCAGGGCAAAAATTGTAAGTTATGCCCGAGGGCATATAAGGTTTTTATAGAAAGCGTTGTCGTAGACACTTCCAAAAGGGCTCATTCGATTGGAAATTGAAATGGCTAGTGGCCTTTATGATAGTCGAAAGCAATTGGAGGGCAACTAACTCCCCTCTCACGCCCACCATTTTCCCAAACACATAAAATCAAAATTTTGAGATAGCAATTTTGTTCAACGTAGTTGAAAGTTCTGCAAATTAGGTCTTTGAGGATGATAACCCCCTCAAAGCCCTCAAGGCAAGGGTTATAAGTTATATCCTGGGTGGCATATAAGGATTTTATTGAAAGCTTTGTTTTAGAAACTCGAAAAAGGGCACATTCGATTGTAAATTCAAAGGGCTAATGCCCTTTTTAATAGTCGAAACTATTTGGAGGGCAACTAACCCCCCTCTCACACTCACCTTTTCCCCAAACATATACAATCAAAAATTTTAGATAGCCATTTTGTTCAAAGTAGTTGAAAGTTTTGGAAATTAGGTCTTTAAGGATGACAACCCCCCCCCCCCAGCCCTTAGTACAAGGATTCTAAGTTATGCCCGGGGGTTATATAAGGTTTCTATAGAAAGCGTTGTCGTAGACATTTCAAAAAGGGCTCGTTCCATTGGAAATTAAAATGGCTAGTGGGCTTTTTAATAGTCGAAAGTAATTGAGGGCAACTAACCCCCCTCTCACGCCCACCATTTTCCCAAA
The DNA here is from genome assembly GCA_027921565.1 of Artemia sinica. NCBI lineage: Eukaryota > Metazoa > Arthropoda > Branchiopoda > Anostraca > Artemiidae > Artemia > Artemia sinica. Next base: position 7,774,932 of record CM051258.1, on the reverse strand, counting down.
CACATACAATCAGAATTTTGAGATAGCCATTTTTTTCAACGTATTTGAAATTTTTGGAAATTCCCCACAGCCCTCAGGGCAAGGGCTGTAAGTTATCCCCTGGGGGCATATGACGTTTTATAGCAAGCGTTGTCGTAAAACTTCAAAAGGGGCTCATTCGATTGAAAATTGAAAGGGCTAGTGCCCTTTTTTGTAGTTGAAAATAATTGGAGGGCAATTAGACCCCTTTCTCACGCCCATCATTTTCCAAAACCCATCCAATCAAAATTTTAAGATATACATTTTGTTCAACGTAGTTAAAAGCTCTGTAAATTAGGTCTTTTAAGATGGAAACCCCCCTTAGATCCTTCAGGGCAAGCGTTGTAAGTTATACCCTGGGAGCATATAATGTTTTTCAACTACGTTGAACAAAATGGCTATCTAAAAATTGTAAATGGATGTCTTTGGGGAAAAGAGAACTAACACCCCTCTCAAGCCTACCATATCCCCAAACACATCCAATCAAAATTTTGAGATAGATATTTTGTTCAACGTAGTTGAAAGTTCTGGGAATTAGTTCTTTGCCAGCGTTGTCGTATAAACTTCAAAAATGACTTATTCAATTGGATATTGAGATGGCTAGTGCCCTTATTAATAGTCAAAAGTGATTGGAGGGCGAATGTCCCGCCCCATACCCATCATCTCCCACAACATTTATGATCAACATTTTGGTCTAGCAATTTTATTGAACGTGGTTGAAGGGTCCAGAAATTATGTTTTTGAGTATGACAACCCCCAACAGGGGGGGGGGGAATCATAAAAACAAACGAATTGAAACAAAATAGAAAATTACGGGGAAGTGATGAAAATCTTGCGGTTTTGTATGGAAGTCCTGCTCGTATATAGAGCGTTCAAGGGTTTGGCATCTGTAAAACTGATGGAAGCGAGTTGATGTGTTTTCTTTTTTTTGAGTGGCATAGTGCTTGTCTAGATTCCCATAATGTGTCTTACTTTACTGAATACGCGGCCATAGGAAAAAGGTACTTAAAAAGAGAAAAGGTACCTGTCTTATTTTAATAACAGCAACAGGTAAGTGTCAAAATGTGACAAAAAGAAAGATTACGTTAGAAAATGACAAATATCATTAAAAGAGTGTGACATTTCAATTTCACAAAGAGAATTCGAAAACGGGAAGAATTGCTTCCTTTATTGATATTATAAAAAATGTAATTGAATGCGAGATTAAGGCTGTACCTTTCCCTGACTGCTTAGCATACAAAATGCAAAAAAAGAAAAAAAAACAAAAAAAAAAACAAGATCCGTAGAATAGCCGGAACCAAATGTCAGGTCTTCGTAAAGAAGTTAAAATAACGAACGAAATAATATTATGCTTCGTAATAGCGATTATGTATCACAGAATACTGGTTAACTATGTTTAATAGAAATACAAGCAGGCTCTAACCATAAAAAGAAAGCACAAAAAAGTAAGCATATGTGACATCGTATTAATAAGGTTAGTTTGCGAAGTTTATTGTTCTAATAAAGAAGAGAATATTTACTTTCGAAAGAAAACGGGTAAATTGATTCAAGAGTGTTCAGACTAAATTTAGTTTCTAAAAAACATTTTTTTTGAAGTTACTCAGTTTCCACAAAAAAACAATTTCCCATATTATGTTATTTTTTAAGTGATTTTATACATTAAATTGTATTTATGGGAACTTGTATTTATGGGAATGAGGAGCTAGTAACATTCTTTGTGAGTGTAAGATCATTAAACAATAGTTTCATATCGAGAACCTCACAAGATGTTTTTTATTTTCAGTTTGGACAATGGAGATACCGAGTTGTTCGAGCTGGCAGAGTCTCCGCACGAACGGACGATGGTGCTTACATAGATCGATTGGTCTTCGAACACGTTTCAAAAGATGACAGTGGGACTTATGTATGTGTGGCAACTAATAGCGTAGGATATAGCTTTCGAGAAGCAAGTGTACGAGTCCTTCCACCACCGAGCAATGACGCTGGTAATTTTTATTTTTTATTTTTATTTCTGATTTGTAAAATCTCGTTAGTATGGTCAAAGAGAACAAAAGAGGATACTTTTCTGTAATTCTGTGGTAAAAGTGCGCTTTAATTTCATTGGTTTAAGTCAGTGACGTATTTTCGTAGTCCAATCACTTTATCCCTCAAGGGTATTAAAAAAAACAAGCTTTTTAAAACTAAAATTTTGAAGAAACGTTAAAATTTAAAACGAACAGGAGGTAGTCTGAATATGAATGGGGTTGCCCAATCCTTAATCCCTAACTTGTCGCGCTAAAGTTTTAGTACAGTAAAAAGCTTCTTATTCCAATTCAAAGGCCCTTGTCTTTCAGCAGTTAAAACCCCATTACCCCCCCCCCCTGGATACAACCTTGATAAGGAGCAACATTAAAACTTAAAACAACCATTAATTATTCCGAATATGAGGGGGGGGGTTGCTTCCTAATCCCTAAATCTTTGCGCTAGAGTCTTAAAGTTCTTTAAAAATACTTCTCATTTAGATCTAACGGCACTTATAAATGAGCAGTCTTTCTTGAAGAACTGAGACAAAGTCAAAGTTTGTGTAAAGAGTAAGGGATTAAAGAGGGAGTAGCTCCCCTAAAATACGGAATAATTTCTCTTCGTTTTAAGTTTTAATGTTCTCCTTACTTTCAGTTGAAAAAACTTTTTTTTATTTAATGTCTGATAGTTTTTCAAATCATACCCAGGCCTAGACATGATGTGGATTACCGATTCCAATGAAACCACTTTCTTGCTATTAAATTGAATATATCAATATTTGTAAATTTATTTATAGCGTCCCGCTTTTACGGTTTTTCTGCCTAGGAATGAAAATGTTAGATTGTAATTACCATTTTGAGCAAAATTTGAATATTTATTTTAAGTTTTCTATGAACAGTAACTTCGTTGAATAGGTCGTTAGTAATAATTTTAATACGGAATGTCGGTGGATGGAAAGGGGTATTAATCTTCGTATGGATGGAAATTCTGCGTGACTTCGACGCAGATCTTCTGCGATCTTCAAATTTCGACGCAGCTTAAGTCATTGTGACCTCTACCTCGCAAAATATATCAATGTGAGGCACATGATATCTTTCCTAATTTTTCATCCTCTTTGCCAGTAGGCATGTGAATGTAATATCTCATGCTTCGTAGAAAAACAATGTCACGATGGAGGGACGCTTTTACCCTCCTTAGCACAAATAAAAGAGGCATAGGCCAGTTATGTTCCGAGGAAACAAGAGGGATTAAGTACCAATTCCCCCTTCCCACGATTTCATTCCATATTTATCTGAAGGCTCAATGAGAGTTGGGATATTTTGGCATTAGAAATAACTCATTCAGGTATCTTCCTGTCCACCCGCAAATTGATCCAATGCCCCTGTTTTATATTTGAGTAGATCCAACGCCGGTCCACGCACTCCACAATTATCCAATTTACAAAAAAGAAAACAATGGGATATTGAATCGAATGTTGTTTTTTTTTTAATCTAAATATATTGTTGCTGGAAATTCACCTCTATCTTAGCATTCATGAATATTTAGGAGGAGAGCAAGGATAGTGTCTGATACAATGGGATATTGTATCGAATGCTTTTTAAAAATCTAAATATATTGTTGCTGGAACGTTACTGGAATATATGATGGTGGAGAGGGACATTTATATAAATTAGAAAAAGCAGACGACCTAGGACAGTGCCCTGAGGTACCCCAACCTTTGAAGACTGAGGAACAGGAAGAAAGAGGAAATTGTCTCCGTCTATTTTTGGCTTTCTCTTATCAAGATAAGATTTAACTAGATCCAACACCGGTCCGCGCACTCCTCAATTATCCAATTTACAAAAAAGAATACAATGGGATATTGTATCGAATGCTTTTTTTAAATTTAAATATATTGTTGCCGAAATTTCACCTCTGTCTAAGCATTTACGAATATATTGGACTAGAGCAAGGATAGTGTGATCTCGCGGAAAGTAATTTTGTGACTTAATTTAAGTACTAAGGAATGTTAAGAAAACAGAAGCAATAGTAACTTTTAGGACATGGCTTTCGCCCCTAAAAGAACAAAATATCTGCTCTGGTTGGTGGATCTACCCTAGTAACTAAATATCTAACAAACTATCGGCTCTACCTACTAGAAAAATATGTGATTATTGATTGAATTTAAGCACTAAAGATGTTAATAAAAACAGAAGCGGTAGTAACTTTTGGGGACATGATTTTTGCTAGAATATCATGAACTGTAAGTTTCTCTGTAGTAAAAACATCCACTCTCAGTCGCTATTTACTTTCTTTTGAAAAACCTATTATTTTATTTAATCAAGACAAAAGAGCCTAGATAAGTATTTGGCTTCTGAGTAAAGATTAACTCGTCGATAGTAGGAGCGCTTTTCGGTATACATCATATGCTAACTCGGTTAGAAGTTAGTTTTAGGGTTTTCAGTTGGCTTTGTAGGAAGGCACCCATCAAATGGTAGTTGTTACTTGTTGTATCATCAGAAATTTCGTTCGCCATGTATTTTCCCAATTTCTCTTGTTTGGCAATGACCTGTCGAAATTTTGAAGAAACAAACTTATTTCCGTCTTTGTGTCTTTGCATATGGAATCTTGCTTTTTATTCTTTCGCCAGTCTGTAGAAATGCTGACGATTTTATCATGGAGTTATGTATATATATATATACATATATATATACTTCCCAATCTTGTCTTTATCGATGAGTAATGAATTGTGTTTTGACAAAAACCATAATCTTTTCATAGCTAATAAAGTTGGATGCTATATTCTACTGAAGGATCACACTTTTTTGCATTGATCCGAAACCTTGAAATGCAATGCCAGTGGTAGATTTCATATATGTCAAGTCACGGGGTGGGGGTAAGAAATAGGTAGGAACTCTAATGCTGGGTATTAACCAATTTATACCAAACACAGCCCTCTTATGAACACTGCTTGATGTCAAGAGTTGAGCTAAGCTTTGACACAAGAAAGTATTTCTCTCCTCCCTCTGAAAGAACTCCCTAGCTAACCTTCGAATTATGCTGAAATCCAGAAATTTTTAGAAAGTGGCTCAATTGTGGATTGCGAGAATAATATTTTCTAAAAATACTTGTTTTTGTTTGGTAGGATAATATTCTAGCCCAGCTGGCACAGGTAGTGTTTTTCGGGCATAAATAGCTAAAACTGCTCTTTCTCTGGGACGATTCAAGATAATTTGTAATACTTTCCAATTTTGCTGAAACTACTTTAAAAATATAACTATATTCATTGTTCTAGGATGGACTATCGGGGAGAGGGCTTTCAAACCCAATCGCCCCTCCAAAATGTCACAGTTTTTACTATTCATTCCATAATGTTCTGTATTAACTAAATGGCTCACTCATTTTTGTCTATTTTTAGTTGCCCTTCTTCGTCCTAAAATGGAACCTGATGCAAGTCTCAGCTCTATTTGCGCATTTTGCTCCCAGCTTTTAGTCTTTTAGTCAGTTTTTCTAAAACAAAAAAACAATCGCAAAAATTCAGAATTTGTTTTTACTATTGATCAATATCATACATTAGGCCTACTTCACTCACAAAGTACTTGTACTTTGGGTTTTTGCTTGTTACTATATATTGGCAAAAGGTAGTGGATTAAGGGACCTTGGGCGTGCAGCTGCTTGATTGCCGTAACGATTGCCCTAAATCACCAGAGACTAAAAGGGGGATTCCCATTCTCAAAGTATCTGGTCCTCAATTTTCCAGATTATAACAATAAATTTTTTATTAAAACCCTCCTTCTTTTAAATCTCAATATAGACAGAGTTCAACCCAAATTCACCTGTGTCACAATTTATGGCTATATTCTTGAATAAAATTTTCTTTATTTCAAGCGTTTCACGAAAATTTTGCTTTAAACCCCCGGTCCCTAGAAATCAAAGAGACATTATCAAACAAAATAATATGGTCTGGAAAATTGAAAATATGTTCCGAAAGGCCTGAAATAAAATCTTCAGACTTAGAATCTTGCTTTAAAGCCGATGAAATAAAATCTTTATACTGTAATAATATAATTTCCAAATTCTGGTTAGTAGGTCCCACATATGAGCTTCAGCAAGTGCATGGGATCTGATAGACCCCACTTTGTTGCCCCAATGAACTTAGATCCTTCCCAAAATTTATAAAACTGCCCAAAGTATTATTACTCCTTAAAGCTACCTTTAGACCATTACTATTTAAAATTCTTCTAAGTTTTTCACTTAGCCCGGGTACATGTGGTAAGGAAAAAAAACATCTTTCTCCCAAGTTGTCTCCAAGACTTCTTTAGAAGTCTCTAGAAAACTTTTCCTTCTTTTTGAAAAAGTCAGGTAAATCAACCACTCTGGATACATGTTACTTATTAGTATTTTTCTTAGAAAAGATAACTCCTCCTCAAAAACTTTTGGAGAGCAAATACTAAAGATTCGGACAGTTAAAGAAATAATCAAGCCAATTTTTACTTGGCGAGCGTGACCGGAACTATATGACAAAAATCTTTTGTTATTTATTGGTTTTCTGTAAATTTTAAAATCCAGACTATTTTCATTCTTTAAAGAAGAACATCAAGAAAAGGAAGTTTTCCATTCTCTTATAACTCAACAGTAATCTTTAAATTCCCTCCCCCCCCCAAACAATTAAGATGTTCCAAAAATCCTTTTAATTCCTACTCCCCATAATCCCATACTGAAATTATATCATCCATATACCGGCCCCAAAAAATATGTTTTAAGAAAATGAATCTAACGCAATTGTTTCAAAATTCTTCACAAAAATATTAGCTAATAATGGGGATAAAGAGGCCCCCATGGGTGAACCATTTACTTGTTCGATAAATTCCATTCTGAATTGAAAAAAATAAGATAACTCATTGCACAACCTTACTAAATACATAATTTGTGGCAAAAAAACTTGATTAGTGGCCAAACAGATTTGGAAGTTTCTGTTATCATGTATTTAGGGTATCAAGGTAAAACTTTAAAGGAATATTTAGGCGGACGTTGAATTAAATAAAAAAAACTATGAGCATGGGAACTTTCAAAAAGGTGACAAAGCAAAATCTAAATAACAGCTTATATCATAGGCAGCGCACTAGCGCTGCCTAATTCAAGAACGATTTGGGCACAATATTTTGTTTTTTTGTTTTTTTCTCCATACCCGGGCACTTCGTATCGAAGGAGCTGTCCTTCGAAAAGGTCTCATTCGATTGGAAATGGGAGCGGCTAGTGCCCTTTTTAATAGTCGAAACTGATTGGAGGGCAACTAGCCCCCCCCCATGCCCATCATTCCCCAAAACACATCCAATCAAAATTTTGAGATAGCCATTTTTTTCAGCGTAGTTGATTTTCACATAGAAAATATGTGTTTGAGGAGGACACTCCCCCACAACCCTCAGGGCAAGGGTTTTAAGTTAAGCCCTGGGGGCATATAAGGTTTTATAGAAGGCGTCGTCGTAGAAACTTCAAAACAGCCTCATTCGATTGGAAATTCAAAGGGCTAGTACCCTTTTTAATAGTTGAAAGTGATTGGAGGTCAACTAGACCCCCCCCACGCCCATCATTCCCCCAAACACATCCAATCAAAATTTTGAGATAGCCATTTTTTTCAGCGTAGTTGATTTCCAGATAGAAAATATGTTTTTGAGGGGGATACTCCCCCACAACCCTCAGGGCAAGGGTTTTAAGTTATGCCCTAGGGGCATATAAGGTTTTTATAGAAGGCATTGTCGTAGAAACTTCAAAACAGGCTCAAAACAGGCGTTGTCGTAGAAACTTCAATAAAAGCTCATTTGACTGGAAATTCAAAGGGTTAGTGCCCTTTTTATTAGTCGAAATTGATTTGAGGGCAAAAAGCCCCCTCCCTCCCCCCACACACCCATCATTCCCCAAAACACATCCTATAAAAATTTTGATATAGCCATTTTGTTCAGGGTACTTCATTTCCAGATAGAAAACATATTTTTGAGGAGGAAACTCGCCCCACAACCCTCAGGGCAAGGATTATAAGTTATGCCCTGGGGGAATAAAGGGTTCTTATTGAAATCTTTGTCGTAGAAACTTGAAAAAAGGCTCATTCAATTTGAAATTCAAAGAACTAGTACCATTTTTAATAGTCAAAAGAAATTTGAGGGCAACTAATCCCCCTCTCAGGCCAACCTTTCCCCAAACACATCCAATCAAAATTTTTAAATAGCCATTTCTGGAAAATTAAGTCTTTAAGGATGACAACCCCTCCCCCCACAGCCCTCAGGGCAAGGGTTGTAAGTTATGCCCTGGGAGCATATAAAGTTTTTATTGAAAGCGTTGTCGTAGAAACTTCAAAAGGGTTCATTCAATTGGAAATTGAAAGGGCTAGTGCCTTTTTTAATAGTTGAAAGTGATTGGATAGCGACTAAGGCCCCTCTCACGCCCACCATTTTCCCAAACACATCGAATCAAAATTTTGAGATATCCATTTTGTTCAACGTAGTTGACAGTTCTGGAAATTAATTCTTTTAGGATGACAACCCCCTCAGAGCCCTCAGTGCAAGGGTTTTAAGTTATACCCTGGGGTCATATAAAGTTTTTATTGAAAGCGTTGCCGTAGAAACTTCAAAAGGGCTCATTAGATTGGAAATTGGAGTGACTAGTGCCCTTTTTAGTAGTCAAAAGTGATTGGAGGGCAACTAGCCCTCCCCCACGCGCATTATTTCCCCAAACACATCCAATTAAAATTTTGAGATAGCCATTTTGTTCAGCGTAGTTGATTTCCTGATAGAAAATATGTTTTTGAGGAAGACACTCCCCCACAACCCTCAGGGCAAGGGTTTTAAGTTAGGCCCTTGGGGTACATAAGGTTTTTATAGAGGACTTTGTCGTATAAACTTCAAAACAGGCTCATTCGATGGGAAATTCAAAGGGCTAGTACCCTTTTTAATAGTCGAAAGTGATTGGAGGACAACTAGCCCCCCCCCACGCCAATCATTTCCCCAAATACATCCAATCAAAATTTTGAGATAGCCATTTTGTTCAGCGTAAATGATTTCCAGATAGAAAATATGTTTTTGAGGAGGACACTCCCCCACAACCCTCAGGGCAAGGGTTTTAAGTTATGTCCTGGGGGCATATAAGGTTTTTATAGAAGGCGTTGTCTTAGAAACTTCGAAAAGGGCTCATTCGATTGGAAATTGGAGTGGTTAGTGCCCTTTTCAATAGTCGAAATTGATTGGAGGGCAACTAGCCCCCCCTCCCACGCCCATCTTTCCCCCAAGCACATCCAATCAAAATTTTGAGATAGCCATTTTGTTCAGTGTAGTTGTTTTTCAGATAGAAAATATGTTTTTGAGGTGGACACTCCCTCACAATCCTCAGGGCAAGGGTTTTAAGTTATGCCCTGGGGGCATATAAGGTTTTTATAGAAGGCGTTGTCGTAGAAACTTCAAAACAGCTCATTCGACTGGAAATTCAAAGGGCTAGTACCCTTTTTATTAGTCGAAAGTGATTGGAGGGCAACGAGCCCCCCCACGCCCATCAATCCCCCAAACACATCCAACCAAAATTTTGAGATAGCCATTTTGTTCAGCGTAGTTGATTTCCAGATAGAAAATATGTTTTTGAGGTGGACACTCCCCCACATTCCTCAGGGCAAGGGTTTTAAGGTATGCCCTGGGGGCATATAAGGTTTTTATAGAAGGCGTTAACGTAGAAACTTCAAAACAGGCTCACACAGTCCAGATTTTTCAAAGGGTGTATGTTGTTAAAAATTGCTGAAATTTTTCTCCAGCATACAAATAGCAGGCCAAACTATAAAGTCATAAAAAACGAAAAGATTAAGTGTTATTTTCTTTTTCTCTGAAAAGACTATGTCAATATAAAAAGAACAGAAATTAATTAAAAAATCTTTTTCCATAAAATAAGTTTTTCAAAGAAAAGTAAAGAACTCCATTAAACAAAAAATGAGCAAAAATATAATCAAATAATCTACGAAGCTCAAAACTACCACACATCAGCATCGATAAATAAATGAAACCCAAAACGAACAGAAATTACAATAAATAACCGAGTCAAACTCAAAACGAGCAGAAATTAACATAAGGTGGGCGCAAAACCCCTCTGTCTTCCCAAGGCCAGAACAAAATTTGCACTTTACTGAAAAAATACAAATGAATGTGCATTGTCAGTTTAATATACATATACTGATATTTAGTAATCAAAATGTTAAAATTATTTGATTTATTAAAGTTATAAAAGTAAAAACGTTTATATTTTTTTCAGTAAAGTGCAAATTTTGTTCTGGCCTTGGGAAGGCATAGGGGTTTTGCGCCCAACTAATGTTAATTTCTGCTCGTTTTGAGTTTGACTCGGTTATTTATTGTAATTTCTGTTCGTTTTGGGTTTCATTTATTTACCGATGCTGATTTGTAATAGTTTCGAGCTTGGTAGATTATTTGATTTTATTTGTGCTCATTTTTTGTTTAATGGAGTTCTTTACTTTTCTTTGAAAAACTTATTTTGCGGAAAAAGTTTTTTTTAATTAATTATAAGTTAAGACCATTATGGGTAAGTTGTCGGGGATTTTGAAGTAGCCAGAAGGCACTATATGTATACTTTTAATGCTACCACTACAGTTAATGTAACTAATGATGCTAAAGGTATTAAGATGATACTTTTAGGGAACGTTTAGGAGTTTCAATTAAAGGAAAAAATTGTCCATGCAGCTTTTCAAAAAGGTATATAAGCAATATCATAGGCAGCACCAATCTATAGTAGCTAGAAATATCATTGAAAATTTTAAAGGAGCTACTTCAATTCAAAATCAAAATTTCTGGTGCCCTTTTTAAGAGTAAGAAGAGATTGGTGGGCAAGCAGCCTTTCCCTCAAGCCCATTCATTTTCCAAACGCATCCAGTCAAATTTTTGAGACAACCAATATTTTCGCATAGTAGAACGGCCCAGCAACTATGTCCTTAGGAATGTTAGGCATGTCACCCTCCCCATAGTTATACAACTGGTCAATTATGCTTTAAAACTAAATGTTTCTTTAAAATAAATCAAAAGACACTGTGTTTATGATTGCCAATAAGACACCTCAGCAATATATCGAGAACAACTGGGGGTATTAAGTTGAAACTTTTGGGGATACTACCATTACTACTTCTGCTTTCACAATTTAAATAAATAAAAAGAGTGTATGTTTATCCAGGTTATCAAAGAGCATAGATAGAATCTTATGGGAAAGATATTAAATTTTGTTTTTCAGGACATTTTCAGAAGCTTTAAAATTAAATTAAAAAATACTGTTCGTGTCAGGATAAAACTTGTTGAAAAAGTTTCTCCAACATACAAATAACCTCCCATACTATGGATTCGTATAGAAAATTAAATAATAAAAAAAATTTTCAATTGAAAGTAAGGAGCAACATTAAAACTTAAAACGAACAGAAATTATTAAAACTCAGTTTAAAATTCAAATTTTAGCGTAAAGAGCAAGGTGCTGAGAAGGGGGCAACGATCTTTATATACGTAATAATTTTTGTTCGTATTAAGTTTTAATGTTGCTCCTTACTTTCAGTTGATAAAATTTGTTCTTTTTTGTTTAATTTCTGATCGTTTTTTTTTTAAATAATGCCAGGAACTCTGGCCCCATCTGCACGGAGAAACCCCTTCCCGACGGAAATATCCTCTAGATAATTCATCACGGTGAAAATTTACCCCGGAAAATTACTCTTAACCACTCCGCTCGTAAAATTGAGACGGAAAAGAGAAAGCAAGACATATAAAAAGGCTTTTGTATAAGAATTCTGGCAAATTCCCCCAGTGTTTAATTTCCCCTGACAAGTTCACTCCCTGGTAACTTCCCTCCCCATGGAAACTTCCATTGTGGAAATTCTCCCGGCAGAAAATTTTGCCCCCCCCTACCCGAAAATGAAGGCCACTTAACGTGGCCTTCATTACAAATTGTATACCCTAAAGACCTTTCCTTTGTGGTAATGGGAGGGGTTCATATACCCAAAGGCACAGTTATTGGGCATTCCGACTATGATGAACAAAATGGCTATCTCTAAATTTTGGTCAGGCGATTTTGGAGCATAAGGGGGCGATAGAATGGGCCTAGTGTCATTCCAATTTTTCGGTCAGTTACAAAGGGCACTAGAACTTTTAATTTTCGTTTTAATGAGATCTCTCCCGATGTTTTAGGACCACTGGGTCGATCCAAAAACTCCTGGAAAAACAAATAAAATAATTAACACGCATCCGTGATCTTTCTTCTGGGAAAAATACAAAATTACACATTTTTGGAGGTAGGAGCTTGGAAACCTATACAGTAGGGTTTTTTGATACGCTGAATCTGATGATATTATTTTCATTCGAATCAGTTGACTTTTAGGGGGTGATTATCCCTTTTTTGAAAATCAGGAAAATTTTCTCAGGGTCGTAACCTTTGATGGGTAAGACTAAACTTAATGAAATTTATACATTTGAAATCAGCATAAAAAGGCAATTTTTTTATATATATCTATTGGTATCAAAATTTTATTTTTTAGAGTTTTGGTTACTATTGAGCCGGGTCCCTCCTTACTCAGTTCTTTACCACGAACTGTTTGAAAACTGAAGAGCTATAAAATATATATTTTTTTTTCTATGAAATAGATTATGCCAATAAAAAAAGAACAAAAATTAATTTAATTTTTTTTTCCATAAAACAAGTTTTTTAAAGCAAATTAAAGAGCTCCATTAGGCCAAGAATGAGCGAAAAAAGTCAAATAGTCTTCCAAGCGTAAAACTACCACAAATAACTATCAATAAATAAATAAAACTCAATAAGAGCATAAATTACGATAAATAGCCTAGGTCAAACTCCAAACAAGCAAAAATTAACATGAGTAGGGCTAATAACCCCATGCTTTCTCAAGACCAGAACACAATTTGCGCTTTACTGAAAACAAAATACATTTGAAATGTTTCCGCTTTTCTCACTTTCATAAATAAATAATTATCAAAACTGTAAGGAATAAATACCAGTATATGTCAATTAAACTGACAATCCACGGTCATTTGGTTTTTGTTGTTTTTTATACAATTTTTTTAACTTTGTTACGTTTTTTACGAGTTAGACAAACATTTTGGGTGTGGTTCAAGCCTCCTGATCCCCCCCCCATCTGAAAACAGTCTTGTATATATGTTAGATGTAATGATAATATTTTCTTTCTGGCCCACTATAGAACAACACAAGTGGAGTAATATAACTAAAACAAGAACAGTACAGCAAAAATCGAACTGACTAGTAGGTATACACAAAATGTAATTGTTGTTAAATAACAGCTGTTTTCTTCCAGGGCTACTCGTTCCAGGACAGACTTCAGGTCTTGATTCAACATCAATAATTGTCCTGCCTATAGCAAGCATAGCACTTATAGGAGTAGTTGCTTTTTGTGTATATTGCATCATCAGAAGCAGATTCCAAACAAAAACACCTATACGTCAATTTCAACTGCCTATCGAACAGACAACCCCATGCCTACCCACACCTTCGTCCAATCTACCAGAGGGACATTATGCAGTTCCAATTGACAGTTGTATTCATCAACGTGAAAAAAGGGTAGTTTATCCTCAAGTGACTTACAGAGAATCAAGATACCCAGCAAATGATCAAAATGGGTATCTCGAACCCGTTCAAGTTCCTTACACTGGGTCTTATCCTTTGCTTAGAGACAATTATGGGGGTAGGAACACACCAACTTACATACTACCTGGTGGAAATAGTTATAAGTCGTTCGGTCACTTAAGTCAGAATACTTCTAGTTCTACGGGGTATATTAAGTGTCAGCATCGTCGATGCCCTGAAATTGTTTGAAACAGTAATGACTTACCTATTTTAGAAGTCCCTGGGCTGTCTCAGTGATTAATATGGGCATGGAACAGCAGAAGTCTTAAAGATTTTACCTTGAAAGTGTTAGTAACATCGGTGTCTTGATATCGTTTAAACCATTGATGACTTTCCTGTTGTAAACAATATGAGCCACAACACTCTTTCAGTGGTAAATATGGGCATAGAACAGCGGAATTCCTAATAATTTGGCCTTTAAAACTGTCAGCATTATCAGTGTCCTGACATCCTTTAAAGTGTTGATGACTTTGTTATCTTACACATAAGCCCCAGCACTCTCATATTGATGTATCAGGCTATATCCTAAAAGTAGCAGAGTAGTAAAATCCCTAAAATACTCAGCCTTTAAAGTATCAGCATCATTGATGGCCTAAAATAGTTTTAAACGTTGATGGTTTCCCTATTTCGAAAGTGATGAGACTTTTGTGTGTCTCAGAGGCTGTATTAGTGTAATGATTAAATCTTTTTATAAATTTAACGTTGAAAGATTAAATGCCATTATCACTACTGATGACACTGGACGTGATAGGGGCCTGGAATATTGACATTCAGTAGCTCGTTAAGATCTTGATGATTTCCTTGTTTAAATTGCAACGACCTTATAGTTTATTTAGCCTTTGGTTGAGCCTTGGAGGAAAACAAGTCCAAAACTGACAGATTAAAGAGTAAAGAGTAGCTTAATAGAATTAAAGACAGGGAATATTCAGCAAAAGCAAATAATTTGTAAGACCACATTTGTTAAGTATGAAGGGTATAAATCACCTTGTTTTCCCACGTTTTCTGGCATTTAAATGCTTGATAAAACACAGTTTTTTTTTCTGGAACTTGAGCCTCCCTTCTGGAGAAATTGATTCCCAGTGCCTGTAACCTTGACTGTCTCATGCTGTTGCTGGGCGAACCGATAAAATAAGCAAAACTGCAGACGATTTTTTGCATTTTTATCTTCCTTCGTTTAAGTATTATGGATAAACGTTTTCATTTCATATCTTTTTTGTATTTAATTTAATTTAATTTATTTTTAATTTTTGTTTAATTTTATTTCTATAAATTTTTTCAGTATTTTAAAACATATTATTTTATCAAATATTTGTATTAAATATGTTAAAATACTTAAATATTTTGGTTGAGATCTAATTAATGCATTGATTTTAAGTTATTGAAACATTATAAATTCTTAAAAATTATAATATAATAGGTCTTCTTTAAAGAGTAAATGAACATAAAAAGTGCTCTAGTCTGAGGTTCAAATGTAGGAAGAATATGCTAAGGACTGGAAGCTGCAAAGTAGTTGAATCTATAAAATTCTGGCTAGTAAAAGTGCAAGAAAATGGGGTAAAAATGACCAGTCAATCTTTAAAATTTGTTTGTCACCCCTCGCTCCATGCATTTTGGCCGGTGATGTCTCTGTCTCCAATGTTAGCGCAACATTCGACTCTGTCTTTTTAGTATTAAATCCAAGTTCCTGGACCAATCAGAGAAAATAATTTTTGTAAGAATATTATTTATTTTTTCGTGGTAATAAAAATCAAAATTAAAGGTCAATAAAGGAGAAGCCAGATGTCCTCTAGTCCAGTTTATTTTAATAAATTTTTTAGAGATAAACTTTTTAATACTAAAAATGTCCAGGTTTTTTAATATAAATCTGTTCCAAAAGGTTCAGTGTCAAATCACTAAAATGATTTAAAGTTTAAGAGTGACAATTTATTTTGCTATAGAAAGCAAAATAGTTTTTTAAACACTAATTTAACCAAATCAAGGTTTAAAAAAACACTTCAGAAAATTCCCTCTGGTCAGTTACATAAGAAAACACCAATCAAACCACATATTTGAATTAAATATGCTATTTGTGTATTGAAATCAAAACCAGAACTAAATCTTACTTTTATTTATTATTTATATTTTTATTATTTATTATTTATATTATTTATATTTATATTTTTATATACTTTTATTTTATTATTTACTTTTTTTTACTTTTATTTACTTTTATTCTCTGCTCAGTTTGTTTTAAGGACTTAGTCGACCTGACCTCTTAACGGATCAACTTATTCAAATAGTTTTTTTTTATTAATAATGTGTACTTTGCTATTGGCTATTATTTATTGATATTAATCTTTTACAATCTTATCGTTATATACTAAAATGTATTATTTAATATATTATAAAATATATTAAATATTAAAGCATATATTACTCTATTTTCAGTATCCTTTAGCTTTTTTCATGTTCAGATTTTTAATGGTCGTTGTTACAAGTCGTTGTATTAACAAAAATACAAACGACTTGATGGGTTTTCATATGTCCAGTTTTCACTAGCTCTTACTGATTTATCAAAATTGTTGCTGTGTTACCAAGGACAGTGAAAATTAAATCAGCTTATTTTGTTTTTTTTAATGGCAGTTTGGGTTCCTTCAGTGGCAGTACCAATATTTTATACTAGGCCACCAAATACAGTGTAAATGGGATCAGCTTGTTTTGGGTTCGTGAAGTGACCGTTCGAGTTTGTTGAGTGGCAGCATCAATACTTTGCACTTTGCCCCCACCAATACTTCACACTTTGCCAATACCAATACTATACACTTTGCCCTGACGTTTTATCAGTAGCTCATGCTGATCGAAAAAAAAGGACTTGGTGGATTTTTATATGTCCAGGTTCTACTAACTCTTAATAATTTATCAAAAATGTTGCTTGGCTACCAAGGGCAGTGAAAATTAAATGTGCTTGTTTTGGGTTAGTTAAGTGAAATTGTTGGTTCGTTAAGTGGCAGTATCAATACTTTATACTAGGCTACCAAAAACAGTATAAATGGGATCAGCTTGTTTTGGTTTCGTGAAGTGACAGTTCGGGTTTGTTAAGTGGCAGTACCAAATTTTACACTTTGCCCCACCCAATACTTTACATTTTACGAATACCAATACTTTACACTTTGCCTTGACGTTTTATCAGTAGCTCATGCTCATCGAAAAAAAGGTGATGGGTTTTTACATGTTCAGGTTTGACTAGCATTTAATAATTTATCAGAAATGTTGCTAGGCTACCAAGGGCAGTGAAAATTAAATGTGCTTGTTTTGAGTTAGTTAAGTGAAATTGTTGGTTCGTTAAGTGGCAGTATCAATACTTTATACTAGGCTACCAAGAACAGTGAAATTCATCAGAATGTTTTGGGTTCGTCAAGTGGCAGTTTGGGCTCGTAAAGTGGCAGTAAAAATATTTTATACTAGGCTACCAAGGGCAGTGAAATTGATCAGATTGTTTTGGACTCATTAAATGACAATTTAGGTTCGTTAAGTGGCAGTAACAATACTTTAAACTAGGCTAACAAGGACAGTGAAAATGATCAGATTGCATTCGGTTCGATAAGTGGCAGTTTACTCAACCATTTATCTTTTAAAAAATCAGGAATTTAGTTTTTAAAAAATCCTCTGTATTGAGTTATAAACTTTTTGTGTTAACGGTTGTCAAATTTAAAGAAAACAAATGTATGCGAAGCGTTAGCAGAAATAACCAAAAACAAATGGTAACAAACACCTTAAGAAGGTATAGTTTTCTCGTTAACACAGTTTTTGGTATTAACTATTGTCAAATCTAAAGAAAAGAAACGTATGCAAAACTTTAGCAAAAAATAGCAAAATCAAATGGTAATAAACAGCTTAATAAGGTATAGCTTTCTACTGAAGGTGTATTTTATTTTTGCATCAACAGATTACTAACGTTTTATTTACCAACGAAAGATGTTGTCAAACCTAACTAATGAATAATACTTATTAAATTTAACGGTTAAACATGGCAACACTGATGAAAATATGATACTGCCCTAAGAATGTCGAAGAATCAAAAGAAAAATTTAGAAAATCATAGCTTTTTAGTATGAATTGGTCCTAAAATTGGTCCAGGGGGCAAAAAGGTTTTTATTTTGATGTCCTTGGTACTTTGAAGCTTTACCAATGGATCTTACTGATTATTTAAAAGAAGCAATTTTATGGTTTTATATTAAGGACTACTTCTTCATTGGGCATCTGCAACTACTGGGGGCTGCAACAACTTCTTTCCTTTAATGCTTCTTTCCTTTAATATAAGAAATGGTTCTTACCCATTCTTTCCTTTAATATAAGAAATGGTTTGTATTTTTGCTGGCTCAGCCAAGCAAAAATACAACTTAGGATATTGTTATGATAATTATTTGCTACGTAGAAATTACAATTAGCGTAGAGACAAATATTTATGATTTTTATTTTACATAATTTGCATTAATGTGTTACATAAAAATGTATGTGTTGGCTAGTCAAATTTTACTTGTGAAATTGTATGTTATTTATATTTTTATAATTAAAATGTTACAATTTCTTAAGTATTGTTTACAACCACTTCTTAGTTTTTTATCCACGAAACAGATCTTCTAACGTATTTGAAAATATGTACATCATCTTATCCATTGCCGAAGGTTTTTTTTTATACCAGCTAAGCTCTATCATGCGGATCAATGTTAGCTAAACAAAAGTATAATTTTAATATATTCTTCGAAAATATGCGATACTTAAGTTTTTCATTATCATAGGCAGCGTAATCGAGCTGCCTAAGTAAAGAACGATGTTGGTGCAATGTATTATTTATTTTTGTTCCAGGCCAGGGCACTTCATATCGAAGGAGTCGTAGAAATTTCGAAAAGAGCTCATTCGATTGGAAATCAGAATGGCTAGTGCCCTTTTTAATAGTTGAAAGTGATGGGAAGGCAACTAAAACCCCTTTCACGCCCATCATTTACCCAAACACATCCAATCAAAATTTTGAGATAACCATTTTGTTCAGTGTAGTTGATTTCCAAATAGAAATTATGTTTTTGAGGAAGACAGCCCCCCAAAGCCCTCAGGGCAAGGAATGTAAGTGATGCCCTGGGGGCAATTAAGATTTTTATAGAAACCGTTGTCGTAGAAACTTCACAAAAAGGCTCATTCGATTGCAATTTCAAAGGGCTAGCGCCCTTTTTAATAGTCGAAAGTGATTGGAGGGAAACTAACTCCCCTCTCACGCCCACCTTTTCCCCAAACACATCCAATCAAAATTTTAAGATAGCCATTTTGTTCAAAGTAGTTGAATGTCCTGAAAATTCGGTCTTTGAGGATGACAACCCCCCCCCAAACAGCCCATAGGGCAAGGGTTGTAGGTTATGCCCTGGGGGCATATAACGTTTTCATTCAACGTTTCAAAGTTTTTATTGTCGTAGAAAATTCAAAAGGGGCTCATTCGATTGAAAATTGAAATGACTAGTGGCCTTTTTAATAGTTGAACAAACTATTTTTCACCCCTTCCACGCCCATCACTTATCGAAACACATCCAATCAAAATTTTGAGATTGCCATTTTTTCAACGTAGTTGAAAGTCCAAGAAATTAGGTTTTTTTAGGATGACAACCCCCTCAGAGCTCTCAGGGAAAGGGTTGTAGGTTATACCCTGGGGGCATATAAGGTTTTAATAGAAAGTATTGTCGTACAAACTTCAAAAGAGGCTCATTAAATTGGAAATTGAAAGGGCTAGTGCCCTTTTTAATAGTCGAAAGTGAATTGAGAGCAACTAACCCCCTTCTCACGCCCACCACTTCCCCAAACACATTCAGTTAAAATTTTGAGATAGCCATTTTGTTCAACGTAGTTGAAAGTTCTGGAAATTATGATTTTGAGCATGACAAACCCCCAAACCCCTCAGGGTTCAGGGTTGTAAGTTATGCCCTGGGGGCATACAAGGTTTTTATAGAAAGCGTTGTCGTAGAGACTTCAAAAAGGGTTGATTGGATTGGAAATTGAAAGGGCTATTGCCCTTTTTAATAGTCGAAAGTGATCGGAGGGCAACTAGCCCCCCTCTCAAGCTCACCATTTCCCAAAACACATCCAATCAAAATTTTGAGATACCCATTTTGTGCAACGTAGATAAAAAGTTCTGAAAATTAGGTCTTTGAGGATGACACTCCCCCCAGAGCCCTCAGGGCTAAGGTTGCAAGTTATGCCCTGGGGGCATATGAGGCTTTTTAAAGAAAATGCTGTCGTAGTAACTTCAAAAATGGCTCATTCAATTGGAAATTGAAAGGCCTAGTACCATTTTTAATAGGCTAGACGAAACTGGTTGGAGGGAAACTAACCTCCCTCTCATGCTCACAGTTCCCCCAAACACATCCAAACAAAATATTGAGATTGCCATTTTTTCAGCGTAGTTGGAAGTTCTGGATATTATGTCTTTGAGGATGACCAACCTCCCCCCCCCCACACCCCTCAGGGTAAGGGTTTTAAGTTATGCCCTGGGGCATATACGGTTTTTATAGAGCGTTGTAATAGAAACTTCGAAAACTTCGAAGGGCCTAGGCCCTTTTTAATAGTCAAAAGTGATTGGAGGAAAACTAACACCCCTCCCACGCCCACTATTTCCCCAAAAACATCCAATAAAAATTTTGAAATAGCCATTTTGTTCAACGTAGTTGAAAAGTTCGGAAATTTTGTCTTTGAGGATGACACTTCCCCCACAGCCCTCAGCGCAAAGGGTTGTAAGTTATGCCTTAGGGGCATACACGGTTTTATAGAAAGCATTGTCGTAGAAACTTCAAAAAGGGCTCATTCGATTGGAAATTGAAAGCGCTAGTGCCCAGTCTAATAGTCGAAAGTGATTGGAGGGCAACTAAGGCCCTTCTCAAGCCTATCATTTCCCCAAAAACATTCAATCAAAATTTTTAGATAGACATTTTGTTCAACGTTGTCGCAAGTTCTGGAAATTAGGTCTTTGCCAGTGTTGTCGTAGAAACTTCAAAAAGGACTCATTCAATTGGTAATCGGGAGGGCTAGTGCCCTTATTAATAGCCAAAAGTGATTGGAGGGCGAATCCCCCCTCCCTATACCCATCATTTCCTCAATCACTTCCGATCAACATTTTGATATAGCAATTGTGTTGAACGTAGTTGAAGGGTCCGGAAATTATGTTTTCGAGTATGACAATCCCCAACAGTTCTCAGGGCTAAGGTTGTAAGTTATGCCCTGGGGGCATATAATGTCATATAGAAAGTGTTGTCGTAAAAACTTCAAAAAGGGCTCTTTCGATTGGAAATTGAGAGGGCTATTCCCCTTTTTAATAGTCGAAAGTAATCAGAGCGAGAATCCCCCCCCCTTTTCCCCAAACGCCCTTCATTTCCCTAAATATTTTTATCAACATTTTGATATGGTCATTTTGTCAACATAGTTGAAAGATCTGGAAATTATGTCTTTGAGGATGACAACCCTCCCCTCATAGCCCTCATTACAAGGGTCGTAAGTTATGCCTTTGGGGCATATAATGTTTTTATAGAAAGTTTCGTCGTAAAATTTTCATTCGATGAAAGTTTCAAAAAGGGCTCATTCGATTGGAGATTGAGAGAACTAGTGCCTTTTTTTATTAGTCAAAAGTGATCAGAGGACAAATATCTCCCTCTACGCCTATCATTTCATTAAACACTTCCAGTCAAAATTTTGATATAGCCATTTTTAAGCCTATCAGAGCGGTCTGGAAATTATGTCTGTGAGGATAACAAATCCTCCCAGCCCTCAGGGCAAGGGTTGTAAGTTTGCCCTGGGGACATATAGAGTTTTCATAGAAAGTGTGGTCATTTAACTTCTAAGGGGACTCATTGGATTGGTAATCAGACGCTCTAGTCCTGTTTTTAAGAGTCAAAGTGATCAGAGGGCAGCTACCCTCTCACCCCTACACACACGTCATATTGTCCCGAAATGCATCTAATAGAAATTTTGAGATACCCATTCTGTTCAAAATAGTCTAAATATCATATAACTAGGCTTTTGGGGTCGAAACAAACCCCAGAGATTAATGGCAAGGGTTGTAAGTTATGTCCAGGGGGCTTTAAAGGTTTTTATGGAAAACGGATGGCTGTTTAACCTCAGAAGAGGCTCAGTCTTTCTCCCTGAAAAAGAACATGTCAAAATAAAACGAACAAAAACTAATAAAAAAAATTTTTTGCACAAAATAAGTTTTTCAAAAAAAAGTAAAGAACTCGATTAAACCAAAAAATGAACAAAATTAGAAATCAAATAATCTACCAAGCATAAAACTACCACAATTCAGTACCGCTTATAACTTTGAGAAAACAAAAATTTATTAAAATTTAAGGATTAAATATCAGCATATGTATATTGAACTGACAATGCACATTCTTTTCAGTAAATTCATTTGGATTTTTTTCAGCAAAGTAAAAATTGAAGCTCAAATCTTGAAGCTCTTCCAGTGCTTCTAAAATTGGCTTATAGAGCTCCACAAGGCGGTTAACGGCATCGTGCCCCTCCACCCACCGTGTTTCACAAAGGGCAGTGAGAGTAGTTTTTTCTAGATTCTGGCATACATTGTCGATTTCTGTCTTTGAGTACCTGGGTACGGTAGGGGGATAAGCCAAAGAAGTTGCAGATCAAGGAATTGTCCCAAAACGCGTTTTAATGACTGGAATGGAGCAAGCTGAAGTGATCGCCAAGTTGAGTGTATATGCTCCACAGTTGACATAAATTGCTCGTGGATACTGTTGTTTAATCCAAGCTTGAGTGCCTTTCAGGCACCCACTCACAGCAGCTGCTCCGTCTTATCCCTGTCCCACAAGCTTGCTCAAATCCAAAACATGGTTTTTCAAGGTATATAATATTGTGGTGGAGAGACATTGTCTGGTTAAATCTGATACGGGATCAAATCCAAGAAAATCTTTGCGCAAAGCTCTGTTTGAAACATACCGAACACAAATGGACAGCTGCTCTGTGTAACTTATGTCAGATGTTTCATCCACTAAAACCGAATAGCAAACACTTTCGTTTACCCTTTTAGCAATATTAGCTTGAATCATCTTTCTACAAATACCAATAAGCTCATTTTGCACAACTGGGGACAGATACATCCCATTTCCCACACTTTTTTTAATATGGTTTTTCCGCTTGTCATCACCACATCGCATTCTCATTCTCAAAGAGCATGGAAACTTCCATCGTTTAAAGCTGGTTCTTTTTCTTCGGGACGCAGAGGACCGTGACCATTCGTACCACGAAAGGCTAGCTGCTGTCGACCACAAAAAACAATAGTTTGTACAACTGGTTTGAGTCTCATGCGATTTTCTTTTGCTTGAGCTTTTCGAACATGATCTAACTTGAAGAGAAAATTGTCTTGCTTGCCTTTCTGTATGGCTATAAGGCCCTCCGCAAGTACAGCTTTTCCTATATAGAAATTCAATTTACTGTGACAAGCGAAAACTTCAAGCGCGTCTTTCCACGCTGTAAATGGATTTAGGACCAGTGCTCCAAGCATTTGGTGATTTTCTTTACCGGAGCATTCAGCTGCAAAGATTACACACTATTTGCAGAAAGCACCCTTAAATTTATCCGAGTACACAAGCCACGAAAAACGAGCCATCCAGTTTCGCTGAAACCTAAAGTTACGTTTCCCTGGTGCTGGAAACGAGTTGCTCTCGTGTGGCAGCCACGGCTATCCAAGTAACTGCAACTTCGCAGTACCATCTAAATCACAGACCCTGTTGACAGCTTGTCCAATGTCGTTTTGTGGGATCTGAAGATGGTTGCTGCCTTAGGAAGTCTCCCGCGTTGACGAGTCGTCATCCCTGGAGAAAACTTTCGAGCTAAGAACTAGTATAAGGCGTTTCCGAAGCTACACCTAAGAGTCCTAAGACAACGTTCCCCGGTTCACTAACAGTTTTTCATAAAACGCTCAGTACAAATAACCTGACATCTCTGAATCTAACGTTTTTATCACGGGTAATAAAGCAATTTCTTTATACCAGACAATTAGTTTTGGCTTGGTTGGAAAATAAATTGTATCTATATTTTATTTAAGTATTTATTTGGTATTTTTTGGTCGGACATTTCGCAAATTTTTCGCAATTTTCTCGGATATTTCGGGTGGGGGTTGGGGGGGGGGAGGGGATTGCATTGGAGTCTCCATGGTTCAATGACTTGATGACAGGTACTTACACAGCATTGTGTTTTTGATGGGGACAGCGGGGGATCCAGAGGGGGATGATGGGGCAGCGCCCCCCTCCTAACGTAGTCTTAAATAGTATAATTTACTTAATTAACGCAAGTTTGCGTTAATTAAACTTGCTCCTAACGCAAGTTTATCGGATCAACCTATTTTGCGCCCCCCTAAAAACAATCCTGGATCCGCCCTTGGATGGTGGGGGGGGGGAATAATAAAAAAGAAAAGGTATCGAATTCTTTGAAAAAAGAAGTGGCCAGAAGTTTGTGAAGATTTGGAATTTTGGTGAGGAGGGGGCGGGCCCCAAGGCACACGTGTGTACATCAGGGCTTGACCATATAAGTTTCAAGTCAACTGGACAAATTTTATTCCATTTTTTGGTTTCGTTTCCCCTGAGACTTTTGTCCCAAAACTAACATTGTTTTTGTATATTCGGGTCCTGTTGGTCCAGGGACTTTCAACCCGTTCAGACAAACTTAGCTCTTGGCCCTTTTTCGAGACCCGTTTTCAGGTGAACCAACGTCTCTCCCCCTCCAGTCTGTCACTGCGCATTAGGATCTCCTTAGCTGAATTTATTATATATGCAACATTACCACCCCCTGACCAAGATAATGATCTCTGAAAGTCTTGAGCCAGTCGGACACCCAAAATCAAATGTATCCCTTTTTCACCTATTAATCCTATCTTAGTAATTAAAAATTACCATAATATACAACCTTTATCATATGAGTTGGGGCTCACTGTTGGGCTCATGTCATCCCCAGAGGCTGGCACGTACGCAGGGAGGCCTCTGGGCCCGCCACCCCCCATAATCTCACGATTTTTTATTTCCCCATGATTTTCCAATACTTCTCACAGAATAAGGGATTTGAATGATTTGGGCCCCACTCCCAAAACAAATTCCTGCGTGCGTGCCTGCCCAGAGCCATACTTATTGGAATTTTTTACTATTCAGAACAAACTAGCTGTCCAAAATATTTTATTAGAAGTAATGGGAGGCTATTTAGGGGGGGGTAGCAAAAAATAGCATGGAAGAGGGCCCTCTAAGCCCAAAATCACTTTCAACTCTTAAAAAAAAGTATTAGAACTTTCAGTATCCAATTGAATGAGCTCCTTCCCAGCTATCTTTGATCACCCCTTTCATGCAAAGTGACCGGGTGAAAAAATGTATTAATACATGGGAGGAACATTGCGTTTTGCTGTAGGTAAGACCCGGGCGCTGCTTTCAATCATCAATTGCAACCATATACTTTGGAATAGGGAAGGTAAAAATGTAGATATTTGTTTATCTGCCCCTTCATAAAAAGTTATCACCGGATCGATGAAAGGCTACAGCATCTAAATAGAAAATGACATCAACCCCTATCAGGTGAGTATCAGAATATGACACAGAATCAGGTTTTAAGCCTAATTACAGAGTAAACTCGACAACCATCTACAAATTAATTCTATCTTTATTAGATTTATGTTAAAATTCTTTCCAAAAAGCTTTTAATTTTACAAACCTGCAACAGATCCCTCCTGATTATATTTTGTTTGGTTCATGTAACGACTGAATGGTAAAAGGTCCAAGTTATTGTTCTAATAGAAATTACTAGTCACTTCGAAAAAGAATAAGGGTGGAAGGAAAGAAAAATATAATTTTTTTCAGAATGCCTGTCCCCATGCTAAAGGTTTTCCCCAAAAACGATAACACAACTGCAGAAAATGTTGTTGGATCATATTGATATTTATAAACACATATCTATTTTTAAGAGTAAAATTGACACGAATTTGTATCGGGTATAGTTAGTTTCATATTTGTTGTCTTTTATTTACAGTTATATGAATTTATCAAAATAAAAACTGGCCTTGAAGATTCCAGCCAGCGGTGCACCCTCCTTTTCATAATCTTTAATCCACCATTGATTCCAAGAGCCTGAAATCCAACCGACAAAATAAAAGCAAGAACATTCTCACAGGAAAAGAAAACAAAAAGTGTCGATGAAGCTTTTTCAGATTGTCTCCGCAAGGTATAAAGTCACATCCAATTAAAAAAAGATTCTCATATTCCCCCTTCCTCTTTGTTTTTTACTGTTAATCAATACCCTCGTTCTTCTGTCTCTTCAACTAGTGCTGAAAGATAAAACTGGATCAAATCCAAAGCTAATTCTCTCCTTTGAGGTTTCTACGACGCTTTCTAAATTTCCAGCACAGGTGAATCTACTGTCACAGTTTTCCTTTTATAGCGATAATGGAGAGCCAAGGATTAGATTTGAAACAAAATAGACCCATCAGTTCTGTTCGAATGAGAGAGGGGGGATGTAATCCTTACTTTGAAAAAGACATCTTATAGAACCTTTTGAGTAGCATATTTACAGATAAATTGGAAATATCTAAAATTAATTCTCTGCTTTGAGTTTCTATAAGCTTTCTCATTTTCCACATTAGTGATTCTACTGTCACAGTTTTTTTCATTTATACCAAATTGAAAATCAGTGAATTGGAACTAAGCCAGATCAGACCGGTCCGTTTTATTTAGAAAGAATTTTCTTAGGTGAGTGTCACAATATCCGTGAAGAATGCCGCATCACCTTTTGAGTCAATACATCCACCACTGTCTTGACCAAAACTCAGTTTACGGATGTTTTTTGCCCCTATTTTTTTAAGGTGATCCGACAATAAAAAGAACAGAAAAAAATGGCCCCCTTTGTGTTTATTAATTTATGTTTTTTCCTTTTTTTAGCAATTATGTTTTAAGTTGTTTTGTCCCCCTTTAACCCTTTGCCACCCTTTGACAACCGTATTGGAAGACGTTTTTTTTTTTATATTTGAATATAGTTTAACAGCTTTTAATTGAATCCGAAGCTTTTAAATTATTTAATAGCTTCTAAACTATATTTTTATGCAGCTAATCTTTCGAATTAATTATATTCGATATTATTCTTTGTTATTATCTTATATATCATGTTACATTAAACAACGGGGTTACTTCATTTTTTATAATATGTGTATATAAATACATTTCTTCTGCTTCTAATGAGCAAAAACACAAAATAGCAACTGGAACTTCTCTATCACCAATTCATAAGGCATACCGAATTATTGTGAGTAATAAAAAAACCAGAGTTCCTAATCAAATACAAACGACAAGTCATAAGAACCGTGTTTTATCATTTACCCTTTAATTTGATAACAAGTATTAAGTGCTAAATTTAGTACTTAGTAAATAAATTTAATTATGTCTTTGATTATGAAGAAAAAAGACAAACGATAATTAACGTTAATAACATACACGCAATAAAATTACAGCGGGATAGGGGATAATTTCGTAATATCAACTGATAATTTAATAATAATTTATTGAAAAAATAATTTACTTAAATAAAGAACTGTAAATTTGTCATTCACTGCTTTCATAAAATTATGCTTGTATGATAAACATTTAGATATCGATCGGTAATTGACTGAAAATGCGCACCACGGTTAGATTTTATATTTTTTTTTTTACAAATTTGAGTAAAAGAGTTCACAACATTCAAAATATTCAGCAAATTGAAGTATGTATATCAAAAGTATTCTTTAGAACCGAAAAAAAAATTCCCCTTGTTAGTCCATTTGTAAAACATGCTTTTTTAAAAGTTTTTTTTTATACAGTATTAATTTTTATTGGCATCTTCTAAAAAAAAAACAGTTTTTGTTCTAAATCACAGGATTTTGATAAAAACCTGGGTTTTTCATAGAGAGTGGGGTGTTGTCGTGGGTAGCACCCTCCCTCATATTCAGAATAACCTAATTATTCGTTTAGAGAAATTACGCTGAAATTATGTTTTATGCACAAATTATTATAACCTGGGGCTTGGGGGAGGGGGGGATTCGACCCCCCATCGAAACCTTAAACTTCCCAGGGTTTCTCTGCACTTCTTATTTGACTAACCAAAGCAGTTTGTTTTCTAAAAAAGTCCTGTTTACGTACCTGATTTTAATAAAATCTAAACTTTAAAATTTAATGAGTAAAGTGTGTGGGATTAATGGGAGCTGCTAAGATATTTAAGACAACCCTAATAAAATATAAAAAAATATTATATTTTATAAAATATAAAATATAAATAAAGTTTTAAATACAGTAAAGAGTGACGTTAAAATTTAAGCCGAATAAAACTATGATGAGGACCACAGCCCCCTCCCCTTCTCTTTAATTTTTCCCTCAACTTGAATTTCTATCTCCTTGCTGAAAGAACGATCTGACCTGAGACAAACAGCCAGCCCCAATTAAATAATTGCTAGATAAAACATTACCACACTATTTTTGACTTTCCCTGAACTGCTGGTAGAGAGCAAAACTGCAATAACTAGTTTGACATAATATTTGTTATTTTTATAGCTAATTGTTTAAAGCCTACGTTTGATTTAGGAAATAATAAAATTGATAATATGCGACTTAGTTAAAATTTTATAATCAAAGTTAGTTTCTCGAGGCATATAATTCAGGCTTAGAAGGGCAGTATAAATAAGTCTGCACATCATATATTGACAATCACATTGTAACTATAATGCATATATTCTATAGTAAAATAAACAAAACAAACTAGTAAGAAAAAGTTAGTTCCTTGAGATATTTCACAAATTAATACAAATGAAATTACTCTAAAAAGAAATAAATTGGTATCTTGAAATGCCGCTCTAAGCTTTTGAGGGTTATTACAAAAAAGTTTCTAACATATGAATTGACACCAACGTTTTAAGCTTAGTGATTTTCTTTTTACGTTCCATTACTTGCAGTGTAACATTATATTACATTCACATTATTTTTTACGTTTTTGAAGCGCCTGAAATTACTCTGATAAAAGAAGTTTTCTCTCTCAATACATTTTATTTTGGTTTTTAGCCTCTAAAAACAACAAAATATTTAAAGTTTCATCCGAGGCCGTGTTCAGAAGGTGGGGCTGTGAGTTTTGAACCCGCCCCCCTACCCGAGTGTTTTCCCGACTTGTAAAAAAGTAACAAAAATGCATATAAACCAATTTTCGATGCGTTTTAAGTTTTTGTGTACCTCCTTGCGAAAAAAAATTCTTGGCATATCCTTTGTTCTTTCATAATTTTTGTTGTCTAATAGTATGAGAAGAATATGTTCTTTGATGTCCACATTTTTGGCAATAGCTTCCTTGGGTTTTGTATTGTCGAGTGATAGATATATGATGTGCCAATTCATGCGTACCGGGTAAACTTTATGAATCAATTACTACTACTACTAACAACTCATCGCAGCACCAAGCCGCCTGAGGCCAACACAGCTACGCACGCTTCTCCTCCACCCCAATCTATTCAAAGCCTCCCTTTTTACACCCGCCCACGAAGTTCCCATTTCCTTTAAATCTTTCTTTATGACGTCCTCCCACCCCAGACGGGGACGACCTGCTTTCCGTTTAGCCCTAGATGGTTGGCCGAAAAGAACAATCTTTGGCAATCTGTCATCCTTCATCCGCACAACATGCCCTAACCACCTCAACCTTTCTTTCATTATAGACCTAGAAAGCGGTATTGAACCACATTTTTCGTATAGCCTATTGTTTGAAATACGGTCAGTCAGCCGGGTACCCAGAACAATCCTTAAGCAATTTCTCTGGAAAACATCTAGCAAATCTTCATCCGCTTTTCGGAGCGTCCATGCTTCAGAGCCATATTTGACCACTGTCATCACTGTAGCTTCTAAGATTCTAATCTTGGTTTGCAGACTTATCTTCCTATTCTTCCAGACTTTTTTTAACTGTGAAAAAACACCCTGAGCCTTGGCTATTCTATTTTTAACATCTTCACTGCTCCCACCATCTTTACTAATAATACTACCAAGGTAAGTGAAGCTGCCCACCTGATCAATCTTTTCATTACCCAACGTCACCTTTTCATCTTCACTTATTCCTAGCCTTAGTGACTTAGTCTTCCTAACATTAATTTTCAAACCAATACTAGCACCCTGAACTCGCAAAACCTCTAAAACTTCATTCATTTTGCTCACACTTTCATCTAGGATGCAAATAAACATTAAATATAATGTTTGATAAACTCCAGGGATTTCTATTGTCATATATGAAGTAACAAACACATTAAACAACCAAATGGAAGATGTAAAATTAATCTGAGATGTTATGTTTCAAAATAAACACTACCTGGAAATGCGCTATCGCCATGTGGTCTGTGTTCGTGTTGTTCTGTGTTTTTCTTTGCGGCCCGGTTTGGGAAGAACATAAGACAAATTATATTTATTAATAGCTCCGTTTATAGCACTTATCTCTAATGAAAAAAAGTTTTTGTCTTGCGGAATGGCAACCCTGAACATGAAAAGGTTTACCTGACCAAAGGGCTTAGGATATTTTTAATGTTTGAGCTGTTGCTAAATGTCAAAAAGAAAAATCATCAAAGCCAGCTGGCGTTTGATGACTTTATTTGACCGAAAACTGCAACCCACTTGCCTTTTCATGCACTTTAAAATATAGAGTAGGGCAAAGAAGGCATAATTTTGTCCCCAGTACGCCTACCATCTCACAGTCAACTGACTACCTAACGTACCAGTATTTTTTACTGAAAAATATACAAATGAATGCGCATTGTCAGTTTAATAGAAATATATTTTGATATTTAGTAATTAAAATGTTAATATTATTTCATTTATTAGAGATATAAAGGTAAAAACATTTACATTTTTTCAGTAAAGTGAAAATTATATTCTGGCTTTGGGAAGGCATAGGGGGTTTGAGCCCTACTCATGTTAATTTCTGCTCGTCTTGAGTTTGACTCGGTTATTTATTGTAATTCTGTTTGTTTTGGGTTTCATTTATTTATCGATGCTGATTTGTGGTGGTTTCACGCTTGGTAGGATATTTGATTTCATTTTTGCTCATTTTTGGTTTAATGGAGTTCTTTACTTTTCTTTGAAAAAGTTATTTTATGTAAAAAGTTTTTTTTTAATTAATCCTACTAAAAATCCATTAAAGGTAATTTACTTCCTTGTATTTACTTCAGAAGAGGAGATAAGCTAGATTGTTTAATCTAGAGTCTAGGACAAAATTTCACATAGAAAAAAAAATGCCACATATCAATGACATTTTCAATGTATCCTGGTCCTATTCCCCCCACCCTTGATGGGGTTAAAATATAACCCTAAGCTATAAGCAAAACATTACTGATTTTTTAATTGTTTTGTTTTGAAATTCATTTATTTTTTTTATTTTGAACCAAGTGTTCATGAGAAATAAGCAGTAAGCAAAAAACTAAATAAACTCAAATAGATGAGGGGACTTTTTTTCCCCTCAATTACAACGCTCGTGGTCATTATATTTGGATAGTGGTCATCTATTTTTTTCGATTTTCTGTATGATTTCTGTTCTAAAAGCAAAATTGAGCTGGGAGTGCACCCTTGCTATCGAAAATATACGCCTACAGACGTGACACCATATTTAATAGAAGAGTTTCATGTCGATGTTCCACCTTCTGGAAACATGTGCCTCTGCCTGCTTATTTAGAGCTTTAAAGGACAGAAATGGTTAAACCCATAGCTGAAATTGTTATATTTACGGAAATTCACGCTCTCATTCTATCCGACATCTTTGCAGTATTAAAACATATAAGGAACTTAATGAAAATAGTAAGAAAACTGTGTGCTTTTTCTAAGAAAATAGAAATTTCATGATCCGTGTGGCTCAAATTTGACACTTCTGGTCCAGTTTTGATGGATCTTGGATCATTTCTCGGCTACTTGTGGTTTAAATTAGCTATTCTTATGCGTTCCAACTTTAAAATGATAGTGACATTTGAGTACCACATTCACCACCCTGTAACAGTTTCTTATTCTCTTTGACTCCTTACAACAATACTTTGAGGTTCATATCTATTTTCCCCATTACATATGAAAAAGACAAAGGTTGTCATGACGAAAAGTTTCAGTTTTCTTGTAATTTTTCTTCTAATTTTAAGTTAGATAAGAGTTGGAACAGCATTAGGATTGTTTTTTGTAACTTTTTGCCAATTGTTCATGTTTTCTTCTAATAGATGTACAATGTGCTATTGATGCATACCTGATAAACATTGTGTCAATTCATTTACACTAAAACAAGGAAAATACAGATATAGTTTAATTTACCCCACGGATTTCTATTGTCATATATCAAGTAACAAAACCATTAAATAACCAAATAGAAGACGTAAAATTATCCAGGGATGTTATATGTCAAAATAAACACTCCTTGGAAATGCCCTATCTCCATGTGGTCTGTTGTTTGGGATGTGAAGAATTCAATCAAGAGATATTGAAAGATCTTCATATAAGTGAAATAGTTAGTATTTTTCCATCTAAAATATTTTAGTATCGCATTCTCAAGATCATATGACGAAGGATAGGATAAATGTTCTTCAGAACCATTGCTGGCGCACACGGTGTCAAGTCAACGTTTCCATAGCTGGGCCTTTCTTATAGGGACAAGTAGCAAGCTTGTCGCCCAACCTGGCTGCGGCGGGGATCGAACCTGGAGCCCCGTGTTGCCAAGCAGAGCATCAATCCACTGTGCTAGAAAAGTGTTATGTTACAAAGTATTGGTTTTATTTAATTCTTTTCTATGGCTTTAAGTTCTAAACCACTGCAAATCATGTAAATTAGTTTTCATTTATTAAAGTCATTAAATAAAAGAAACAAGTTTTTCAACTGAAGACAAGGAGTAAAATTGACACTTAAAGCGAACAGAGATTATTTCATACTTAAGAGGGGCCCCTTCCTCATTTCTTGGTATTTAGGAGAAGTTTTGAAGTTCTTTAAAAATACTTCTTATTCGAATTCAGTCTTTCGATAGAAAGACTGATAGAAAATTACGATAGAAAGTCAAACTTTAGCGTAAAGAGCGAAGATAGGGACTGCCCCATCATTAACGGAATAGTCTCTGTTCGTTTTCAGTTCAAAGTTGCTCCTTAATTTCAGATGATAAAGCTATTTTTTTATATATTTGATTTCTGAACATGTCAGAAAATTCTCCCCCCCCCATGTAAAGTTTCTCCTGGAAAATTCCCTCGGAAACTTTCCTTCCTATGGAATTTTATCTCCATGGAAACCCCCCACCCACCCGCAGAAAGTACCTCCCAAAGAACCAGTATATTTTCCAGTAAAAAGTTCTACGTATGAACAATGGACATATTTCAGAACTTACATCCCTTTACCAGGGCACTACGGGGGTCATGTCATCCCCAAAGAGATAAATATTGGACCTTTCAATTATGCTGAATCAAATGACTATCACTAAATTTGGATCAGATGACTTTGGGGCAAAATTAGTAAGGAATGGGGGCTAGTTGCCTTCTAATCATTTTAGTCATTTGAAAACGGCGGTATAACTTTGAATTTCAGACCAAATGAGTCCTCTCCTAATCTTCTAGGATCATTTGGTCAATACTATCGCCCCTGGGAAAAAAACAAACAAACACGAATTCGTGATCTTTTCTCTGGCCAAAAATATGTGAAATTCCATATTTATGTAGATAGGAGCTTGAAACTTCAGCGTTTTCTGATATGTTGAATCAGATGGTGCAATTTTAATTAAGATTATTTGGCTTTTTGGGGGTGTTTCCTCATTTCTCGAACATCAGGCAACTTTTCTCAGGATCGTAATTTTGATTTGTAACATTAAATTTAATGTGCTTTATTTATTTGTAAATCAGCATAAAAAGTCATTTTTTTATGCATGTATTGTTATAAATGTATTGTTTTTTTTTATGTATGTATTGTTAGGACAATTCTGGCTTTTTGTGGTTTCGGTTACTATTGAGCCAAGTTTCTCCTTTCTTACACTTTGTTATCACGAACTGTTTGATACTTATTTATTACTTTCTTTTTGTATATTTCAAGTATTTATATATTCAGAAGAGTATTTCCGTTGCAGGATTTATTCACGTTTTCAACAAAAAATATATCACAAACAAGTATTCAATGTTTTATTAATGATGGGGGGGGGCTCGAGCCGATAAAAAAGTCATCCATTCATGACAATAAAATGAATTGGTAAGGTGCTCAACAAATATAGCGAGTTGTCATTCTCAAAGAGTGAGGCAAAGTGAGAGCTTGATTAATAGGGAGAGTTGCAGTTGGATTTGTAAATATTATCACAAGAAGCCCCGAAGAATCCTGTCAATGGCTGTTAAATTTTCAGTAACATCAACTTAATTTCTGCATTCAGTGTCTTATCTCCAGTTAAACAATTTACGTCATATATCACACACAGGAAAAACCTCTGTCTTTTTCTTAGCTAGATATAGTAAAGAATGGACCCAAGAGAATCAGGCAGCAGAGTTACTCAAATATGACATCAGACCCAGTTTAATATAAATTTGCATACAAAGCTGGAGTTTTTTTAAGAATTTGTATTCTATTTAAATATGATGTTTAGCTAATTACAAAATACACTAGATATTGAAACTTACTTTCAAATCAGCCCTTAAACAGCTTTGTATGATGTTCCAGTGTCCCGGTAGCAGTGGATGAAAAAAGGGGAAAAAAGAGAACAAAAATAGAAAATGAATCTTAAAAATGCCAAATATTTCAGTAAGATATGTCAATTATCCCTGGAAAATCCCTTTTAAAAAAAAGTACCACGCAATGCCTATAAACCCTGCAAAAAGGGATAAATACCCGAGAGTGTAAATACTACCCAAAAACAGGGTTGCCACGAAGGTCAGTTGGTAGAGTACTGGAATCGCCTAAATGTGTGTGCTACACAGCGATTTTTGGTGCTACAGTTAAAAGTTTTTTTGCGTGGATTACAGCTTTCGTTGCGACACGCTAACGGTCCGTTTAAACGTAGGCTACTTAGCTTTGTTTTTATGATATTTTAAGTTAATATTTTTCAATGTAAAAGAATAAAAATACTGATACATATGTTTTGATGTGAGTCACATCATGTAATTGCATTTTATCTTTTTATAGCGTGGGCTCGGGCATTTAACCCTACGAAAAATTCTCCCCGATAATGACATCATGATAATGACACCCCAACAGCCCTCAGGTCAAGGACTATAAGTTATGCCAGAGGGGCAAATAAGGTATTTTTTTGTGGGAACGGTGGTCATAAAAACTTCAGAGGTGGCTCATTGGATTAGAAATCAGAAGTTTTAGTGCCCTTTTTAATAATCGAAAGTGAATTGAGGGCAACCGACCCCCTTCACGCCCATCATTTTCCCAAACACATCCAATTAAAATTCTGAGATAGCTATTTTACTAAGTATGCTAGAAAAGACCAGTAACTATGTCTCCGGGGATGACAACCCGTCACGGCCCTCAGGGCATGGGCTATAAGCTATAGTAGTTGCCCATTATTAACATTTAAGGTTTTTCTAGAAAAGATGGTTGTATATCGTATAAAATTCGGATGCAGTACATTCAATTGCAAATCACAAGTCCCAGTGTTCCTCTTTAAAGGTCAAAAGTGATAGGAGGGTGACTAGCCCCGTAAAGATCAAGGCGTGAAGGAGGAGACATCCCCTTTCATATATATGACATTGGTTCTGTTCGTTTTAAGTTTTAAGTCGCTTCTTACTTGCAGTAAAAAAAAGTCCCTTTTTTTTATTTAATTTCAGATCGTTTTTCAAGTAATGCAGAAATACATGTAACTGTCTGACAAATTGTTTTTATAACTGTTTGATAAAATTCTTAATTATTTTATGTTAAAATTCAATTTCATAGTCATAGCTCTTCAGTTCACTTATGGCTAAAATCAGGGGACAACCATGTTTGGACCGGTGATATCTCTATCTGCAGTAGGCTACATTTCAATAACAAATACCATGGGTAAAAAACATGGCAAATTTCAAAACTTAAAGCCATGTCCGGTATGTGAAGGGGGTTGCCCGATCCTCAACACCTTGCTCTTCAGACAAAAGTTTCTTAGTACTTTAAAAAATCTACTTATTGTTCTAATTAAACGACTCTTGTGTTTCAGGAGTCGTTATTAAAGAACCAGGAAAAAATTGACACATTAACGTAAAAAGTGAGGTGTTGAAGAGGGAGTAATCCCCTTCACACACGTAGTAACTCCTGTTCGTTTTAAGGTTTAATGTTTCTCCTTACTTTCAGTCGAAAAAAAACTTGTTTTGTTTCAATTTAATTTTTGATGGTTTTTCAAATAATGTAGAGGAATCCGGCTCCACCTCCACGAAAAAATTGCCCCCCCGCCCCTTAACGGAAAGATTCTCTAGAAAATTCAATCCCTGTTAAAACCTACCCCGGATAATTACCCTTAATATCTCCATGCTTAAAATTAAGTCGGCAAAAAGAAAGCAAGGCAAATAAAAAGAATTTTGTGTAGGATTTCTAGCATTTTCCTTCAGTGTAAAGTATCCCCTGTGTAGTTCATCTCCTGGAAACTTCCGTCCCCATAGAAAATCACCCCAGTAGAGAGTTCACCACCCCTTCCCCACCCGACAAATGTATACAAACTTCCCAATAAAAATAATATACGTAAACAATGAACAATTTTTATACCTTCAGAACCTCCCCCCAGATCTTGTGGGGTCAAGTTATCTCCAAAGGCATAATTTTTGAATCTTTCAATTGTGCTGAACATAATGACTGTCTAAAAATTTTGATCGGTCAATTTTGGGGAAGGGGTATGGGAGAAAGGGTAGCTACCCTTCAATCTTTTTGATCACTTAAAAAAGACACTTTTAATTTCCGTTCAAATGATCCCTTTCCCGATGTTATAGGACCATTGGTTTGATACAATCACCCTTGGGGGAAAAAAAACAAATAAACACGCATCTGTAATCTTTCTTCTTGCGAAAACTACTAAATTCCACATTTTTGCAAATAGGGCTTGAAACCTCTGCAATTCGGTTTTCTGATACGCTGAATCTGGTGGTGTGGTTTTTATTAAGGTCCTTTGACTTTTCGAGGGTATTTCCTTCGATTTTCAAAAATCAGGCAAATTTTCTCAGGCCCGTAGGATTCGATGGGTAACACTAAGCCTAAGGAATCTTATATGTTTGGAATCAGAAGAGTAAGCCTATTCTTTTAATATACCACTGTTTTTAGAGCTTTGGCTACTATTGACCCACGTTGCTCCTTACTTACAGTTGGTTTCCAAGAACTGTTTGATAAAAAAGGTTCCAAATGATGTGTTTATTTTCAGCCTTACTTGATTATCTTGGAAACTGCAAATTTACCGAAATGGCAATCTCTTCTCCCAAGACAGTTTTTTTTAGTAACATTTTTTTAGACCTTTGGCTACCATGAGCTATTTTGAACCTTCTTAGTCTCTTTAATGGCTAAAACTTCAATTTCCTCAAAAATTGGTCAGGGTGCTAGAATAGGTTTGAAAATTAATGTTAAGAAAGTTTAAGTCACTAAGGCTAGGAATAACTTAAAATGAAAAGGTGACGTTGGGTAATGAAAAGATTGATCAGGTAGGCAGCTTCATTTACCTTGGTAGTATTATTAGTAAAGGTGGTGGGAGCAGTGAAGATGTTAAAAGTAGAGTAGCCAAGGCTCAGTGGGTTTTTTTCACAGTTAAAAAAAGTTTGGAAGAATAGGAAAATAAGTCTGCAAACCAAGATTAGAATATTAGAAGCTGCAGTGATGACAGTGGTCAAATATGGCTCTGAAGCATGGGTGCTCCGAAGAGCGGATAAGGATTTTCTAGATGTTTTCCAGAGAAATTGCTTAAGGATTGTTCTGGGTAACCGGCTGACTGACCGTATTTCAAACAATAGGCTGTACGAAAAATTTGGTTCAATACCGCTCTCTAGGTTTATAATGAAAGAAAGGTTGAGGTGGCTGGAGCATGTTGTGCGGATAAAAGATGACAGATTGCCGAAGATTGTTCTTTTCAGCCAACCGTCTAGGACTAAACGGAAAGCAGGTCATACTCGTCTGGGGTGGGAGGACGTCATAAAGGAAAATTTAAAGGAAATGAGAACTTTGTGGGAGGGTGTAAAAAGGGAGGCTTTGAATTGATTGAGATGGAGGAGGAGCGTGCGTAGCTGTGTTGGCCTAAGGTGGCTTGGTGCTGCGGTGAGCTGTTAGTAGTATTAGTAGTAGTAATGATTTTTGAAGTTAGAAAAGAGCACAAAAGGCAGCATCAAGTGATGTATTCAGTTCCACTCTAGCTAATTTTTGTTGAAAACTGCATACCTACTAGATGTGTCACCCCAAGTGTTGGTATGTTAGCCTAGTAAAAAGAATACCGCCCTCCACAATCTTGATTAATGCGCAATGCTTAAAGTTAATAGTCACCTAACAAATAAGGCTAACCTAGCTAACACATAACACTGGTACATAGCTTATAATTATACTAGAATTTTGATATTGAGGCTTAAAAAAGCTTCGCCAACCTTTCTTGCTTCTCTTTTTTTTGTTGGTTCTTACTTTGTTCCTTGACTGAATAGAAGAATAAATAGGATCAAATTCACTGAGAACTAATGCAATAAAAGAAAATATCATGAAAATACAAAATTTTAGTAACAAAACGAGGAAAACTGCTACAAAGAATTATGGAAGGAAGGCCGCCCAGAACGCATTATATTAAATACCTAACCTAAACTAACCTAACCAAAATAACAACTAAATAATAAATTAAAATATAGCTGTAATGTTGTTTACCATCGAGCCGTAGCTAATTGCCTGGTATAAACATCATGAAAACTGGGTACTGTCTCATGTTTGAAATACAATTTCTCGAATGTGTATTATATAACACATAAGTACCGGTGAAGCTATATTCTAGTCACACTACAAACACAGAAAGGTCGCTGTTGGTATTATTTTTTTCTTTCACATATTAAAGTCAATTTTCTAATAGATAAAGAAACCGTAGCACTTTTATGTGACCCTTTCCGGCTTTTTATAGAAAAGTACGGTTTTCCGTGTCGTACGTACTACAGTATGACAGTAACCGAAAAAGTGCGACAGTTAACAACCCTGAGTACAAAATAGGTGCCTCAAGATGACAATCAGATACCCTGAAGGGCGAAAAGACAGCCGAAAATCCTGTGTTAGGATAATGGACGGATAATTTACATTCATTTTAGGGTTCACCAGAATTGGTAACCCTTTCAAAAATTGTTTGAACCCAATCAACACTATAGTGTATAATCTTTATTTAATTTTAAATCATGAATTTATTTATAAAATTTAGCAT
This sequence comes from Artemia sinica, assembly GCA_027921565.1. Taxonomy (NCBI): domain Eukaryota; kingdom Metazoa; phylum Arthropoda; class Branchiopoda; order Anostraca; family Artemiidae; genus Artemia; species Artemia sinica. The sequence goes on along the minus strand of CM051258.1, from coordinate 7,735,902 downwards.
AAAATGAACGGATGTAATTCATTCTTCTATCAATAATACAAATGCGGCTGTGAACCTCACTTTCTTTTTGTAAATTCGTATACTCATATTGAAAATATTTGTCGTAAAAAATCTTCTTTTGAAGTTGTCAAATGATATTCAAAACGGGAAGCCAAATCAAAATTTACTTCAAATGTTGCCCAACACTGCCTACTAGTGGAGCTTTTAATTTTTTTTTCCGCAGGAAATTTTCCGGGGGAAATTTTCATCGAGAAGGGGGTAGCCCAGGAAAATTTTCCTGGATGTTTTACACGAAAGGAATTTTCTATTGGGGAATATTATGCAGAAGAAATTTTTCATGAGAGGAAAATTTTTCCACGAAGGGGGGGGGGGATTTTTTTATTTAATAGTATTAAATAAAAAAAGTTTTTTCAACTGAAAGCAAGAAGCAGCATTATGACTTATAACCAACAGAAATTATTTCATATATGAAAATGGCTGTCTTCTCCTCAAATTTCTTAAGCACTTTAAACAAGTTATTTATTCTAATTAAACTGTCCTTGTGTTTCAGGATATTCTTTAAGAATTTTAAAAAAGGTCTAACTTTAGCATAAAGATCAAGATAATAAGGAAAAGGAAGCTACCTCATATATGGAATAATTTCTGTTCGTTTTAAGTTTTAATGTTGCTCATTACTTTCAGTAAAAAAAACTTGTCTTTTTTAAATTGAAATTCTGATTGTTTTTCAAATAACCCCGGGAAACCTTCCTCCCATTCATGGAATCCCCTTCCCCCAGAAAAATTTCTCAGTGGAAAGCGTTCCTTGCAAAATGCTCACCCTGGGAAACTATACCCGTGCAATACCATCCTCACTGCAGATTCCCCCCAGAAAGTTTTTGCTCACGATTCCACTTGGAAAATCTTCTCAGCATACTCTCATTAAAAAAAAAAACTTTTTTTAAATTTAATTTCTGATCATTTTTCAGTTCATACCAGAAATTTCTCCTATTTGGGAAGTTTTTCCCGGACCCCCACGCTCCAATGGAAAGTCGCTCCGGAAGAAAATTTCCCACAAAGAATTGTTCCTGATGATAATCCCCGATGGAGAATTTCTCCTGTTGAAAGTGAGTAAATTTTGTATATAAATTCCGGTAAATTTCCCCCCGTGTAAGATTTCCTCTGGAAAGTTCTCCACGAATCTTAACTCCAAACAGAAAATTCTCCCCTTAGAAAATATCCTTTCCCCACAGATAATCCCCCTGCCCCTGGAAAATATATGTATACTACCTAATTACCAGTACTGTATGTATTAATTAAAATATAACTTTCCGAAAAAGAAGTTTCTTAAAGAAAAGTCAAGGCTATATCAAAACTAAGATCAGAAGAAATAGAAACCTACAGTAACTTAAACTCAAAGCAACCAGAAATTACTATTAAAGAATAAATGAAACAAAAAAGAACAGAAATTAAATAAACAACCATAGCAAAAACAAACAACAGGTACAAATATAAATGAATGAATAAATCTTAAAACAGGTAAAGTTTAAATTGAATATGCAAATCAAGCTTAAAACGAATACAAATGTTTCGCTATTAAAGTATAATTGAAACCTGGAACGAACAGAGATTAAATTAACAATAGTAAAAAACAAATATGCAATAGGCACTAATATAAATGGATAAATAAATCTTAAAACGAGTGAAACTTAAATTGAATATGCAAATCAAGCTTTAAAAGAACAAAAATCACTGCCGACAACAGTTTAGGTTTTGCCTCCTTTTCTAACTGTAAAAGTCTGAAAACTACTCCGTCATTGGAGCTTTATTGAAAACTATATAAGTCTTGAATAGTCTTGGAGAGGACAAATAAAATAAAACTGAATGTTTGATATAATCCTATTAATAGTTGAAAGATTTTATTCATAATGTTTTATATAATGCTATTAGTTGTTGAAAGATTTTATTCATTCATCATCAGTTCAAGATTTTATTTCACTGTAATTTCATTTTCGTTTTAAATGCTGTAATAACTGGGAAAGAAAATATTTGTAATATAATGAAGCGCCAATGACGTTTTCAGTGAAGCACCAATAACGCAGTAGGATTTACACTTTTATAGTTAGGGAAGGGGCAGTATCAAACCATGGGCGCCCATAGGCTGAATTCTATGGGGGAGGGGGCTTACCTGGTCTAATCAGCACATCCAATACTGTATAATTGAAATCTCAAGACAAAATATCATAGGCAGTGCGATAGCGCTGCCTAAGTAAAGAGCGTCGTGGGCACAATATATTGTATTTTTTTAGATTAGGGCACTTCTTACAGAACGAAATGCCATAGAAACTTCAAAAGAGCTCATGGAGGGTAACCAGCTCCCCCTCCTCCAAGTCAATCACTTCCCCAACACATCCCAAACACATCCAATAAAAATTTTGAGATAGCCGTTTTGTTCAGCGTAGTTTATGACTACGCTGAACAGCATAAATTATGACTTAGTGGATGACAGACCCCCCCCCCCCCAACAACCTTCAGGGCAAAGGTTGTAAGTAATAAGAGATACTAGGGCTTTTATAGAAAGGGTGGTCGTATAAACCTCGGAGGGGGCTCATTTGATTAGTAATCAGAAGTTCTACTAGCCTTTTTAACAGTCGACAGTGATTGGAGGTCAACCAACCCCCCCCCCCCATACACCGATCATTTCACCAAACACATCCAATCATAATATTTGAGATAGCCATTTTGTTCAACGTAGTTAAAGGTCCCGAAATTATGTCTTTGAGGATGACCCCCCTCTCACATATCCCTCAGGGCAAGGGTTGTAAGTTACGCCTTGAGGGCATTTAAGGTTTTTATAGTAATGGTAGTCGTATAAACTTCAAAGAAAGCTCATTGGATTGATAATCAGAAGTTATAGTGCTCTTTGTAAGAGTCAAAGTGATCAAAAGGCAAATACCACCCTCCCCCTACACACACGTCGTATTTTCCCGAAACGCATCTGATAGAAATTTAAAAGGGCCATTTGCTGTCGTAGAAGCTTCGAATAGGGCTCAATCGGCTGGTAATTGAAAGGGCTAGTGCCCTCTTTATTAGTCAAAAGTGATTGGAGGGTAACTATCCCCCCGACGCCCATTTTTTCCCCAAACACTTCCAATCAAAGTTTCGAGATAGTTATTTTGCTTGAAGTACTTTAAAAATCCATAAATTATGTCTTTGAGGATGAGAGCCCCCTCACAGTCCTCAGGTCAAGTGTTCTAACTTATGCCCCAAGGGCATTTAAGGTTTTTGTGGAAAAGGTGGTCGTATAAGCTTCAGAGGGGGCTCATTTGGAAGTTGAAGCGACATTTTTAAGAGTTAAATTTACCGGAGGGCATCATAACCCTCCCTCCCCCACGTCTCCTAATCTCTGGGGTTTGTTTCAACCCCGAAAGTCTTGTTATATGATATTTAGGCTATTTTGAATAGAATGGCTATCTCAAAATTTTTATTAGATGCATTCTGGGACAATACGACGTGTGTGTGTTGGGGGGGGGGAGTAGATGCTCTCCGATCACTTTGACTCTTAAATAGAGCACTAGAGCGCCTGATTGCCAATAAGATGAGCCCCCTTCAAAGTCTGTATGAAAACACTTTCCATAAGAACATTATATGCCCCAAGGGCATAATTTACAACACTTGCCCTAACGACTGGGGGGATTTGTTATCATCAAAGATATAATTTTCAGACCTTTCAAATACCTTATACAAAATGGCTATCTCAAAATTTTGATTGGAAGTGACTGGGAAATGAAAAGCGTGAGGAAAAGCCTTATATGCCCCCAGGGCGTAACTTACAACCTTTATCCCGGGGGCTTTAGTGTGTTTGTAGTCCTAGAAAACATGATTTCTGGACCTTTCAACAGCGTTGAACAAAATGTCTATCACAAAATTTTAATTGGATATGTTCGGGGAAATGGTGGGCGTGAGATGGGGGTTAGTTGCCCTCCAATAATTTTTGACTATTAAAAAGGGTACTAGCCCTTTCAATTTCTAATCGAATGAGCCCTTGTTGAAGTTTTGCAGCAACACTTTCTATAAGAACCTTATATGCCCCCAGGGCATAACTTACAACCCTTGCTCTTAGGGGTGTAGGGGGTTGCCATCCTCAAGGACCTCATTTCCAGAACTACGTTGAACAAAATGACTCTCATAAAATTCTGATTGGATGTATTTGGGTAAGTGGCTGGCGTGAGAAGGGGTAATTTGCCTTTCATTAACTTTCGACTATTAAAAAGGCAACTGACACATTCAATTTCCAATCGAATGAGCCATTTTTGAAGTTTCTACGACACCACTTTCTATTAGAACCTTATATGCTCCCAGGGCATTATTTACAACTTTTGCCTTGAGGAATGTGTGTTGTTTGTCATGCTAAAGGACATAATTTCCTGAACTTTCAACTACGTTGAACAAAATGGCTATCATAAAATTTTGATTTGACGTGTTTTGGGAAATGGTGAGCGTGAGAGGGGGTTAGGTGGCCTCCAATCATTTTCGACTATTATAAAGGGCACTAGCCCTTTCAGTTTCTTATCGAATTAGCCCCTTTTGAAGTTTCTACAACAACGCTTTCTATAAAATTTTATATGCCCCAAGGGTATAACTACAACCCTTACTCTGAGGGCAGTGGGGGGAGTGTTATCCTAAAAGATATAATATCTGGACCTTTCAACTACGTTGAACAAAATACCTATGTAAAAATTTTCATTGGATGTGTTTGGGGAAATGATAGGTGTGATAGGGCTATTATTTGCCCTCTAATCAATTTCGACTATTAAAAAGGGCACTAGCCCTTTTAATTTCAAATTGAATGAGCCTTTTTTGAAGTTTCTAATACAAAGCTTTCTATAAGACCCTAACATGCCCCCGGGGCATAACTTACAGCCCTTGCCCTGACGGCTGGGGGATTTGTTATCCTCAAAGATCTAATTTCCAGAACTTTCAACGACGTTGAACGAAATGGCTATCTCACAATTTTGATTGATGTGTTTGGGAAAATGGTGGGCGTGAGAGGGGGGGGGGGGTAGTTGCCCTCCAATCACTTTCAGTTTTCGAAAGGGTATTAGCCCTTTCAATTACCAATCAAATGAGCTCTTTTTGAAGTTTCTACTGCAACTCTTCCTATAAAAACCTTTAATGCCTCCAGGACATAACTTACAACCACACAAGGACATAATTTTCAGACTTTTTAACTACGTTGATCAAAATAGCAATCTCAAAATTTTGATTGTATGTGTTTGGGGAAATGGTGGGCGTGAGAGGGAAGTTAGTTGCCCTCCAATCACTTTCGACTATTTTAAAGGGCACTAGCCCTTTCAATTTTCAATGGAATGAGTCCTTTTTGAAGTATCTAAGACAACGTTATCACTAAAAACCTTATATGCCCCCAGGGCATGACTTACAAGCCTTGCCCTGAAAGGTGTGGGGGGGGGGCTTTCATCCTCAAAGACCTAATTTCTAGAACTTTCAACTGCGCTGAACAAAATGGCTGTCACAAGATTTTGATTGGAGATGTTTGGGGAAATGATGGTCATGAGAGGGGGGTTAGTTGCTCTCCAATCACTTTCGACTGTTAAGAAGGGCACTAGCTCTTTCAATTTCCAATCGAATTGGCCCTTTTCAAAGTTTTTATGACAACTTCTTTGATACGAAGTGCCCTGGTCTCAAAAAAATAATACATTGTGCCAACATCGTTCTTTACTTAGGCAGCGCTATTGCACTGCCTATGATAAAGTTCATTACGGATTTCTGAATACAGTGAATAATTTAGCAGGCTCCACGATCCCTTGGCCACCATTTCAATAAAGGTGATCACCACTGCATTCCATGGGCCTGCCCACACTAAGGTAAGTTTCTTTTTGGATCATTTTTATATATATTTTTTGGATCATTGTTTTGGATTTTTATATATTTTTTGGATCATTGAAAAATAGGTTTAAGAAAAAGTTGCTGAATCAGCTGCCCCTAAACCACAAAACTTTGTTGACACGGAACTGATTCTTTTGCAAACTTACAACTCAACTACCCTTGAGTACAGTGGGAAGTTCCAGGAAGTACAAATTTTTTTTGACATTTTGAGAAGTCAGATTCGGTGTCTGGAGCGTAGAATTGAGAGTGTTGAGCAAAAATTGATGATTTGGAACATGATAAGCTTCTTGATTCGTTGGTGTTTTTTGGTGTAAAGAAAAATCCCGAGACTAGTCTATGCTAAACAATGTTCAACATTATGCTACGAATGGGAAATAGCAGTGTATCATCTACACTCGTTTTAGCGGTGAATCGGTTCAGACTCTTAAACGCCACGTCAAATACCAAAACACCGAGTACGGTGAATCCAGTACTGGTGAAACTCGGGAACAAAGATATAGCTTACACATTTTATAGAGCAAAATCAAAACTTGCAAAATCTGGCATCTTCGTTAGTGAACACCTCACTAAAGTAAAGAAATCAGTACTGGAAGGTACTGGAGATCGATTTGGTGATAAGAACGTTTGGACTGATCGCGGCCACATTTTCAAACGAGACCAAAGTGATTTAAAATCCATGCATATCAGATCAATTACTGACACCCTCTAAATCTTCGAGTCGGTTTTGTTTGTTAGTTGTGTTTTTTTCTGTTTCTTTTCCTTTTTCGTTTTGTTTTCAGTTTTTTCTTTTGTCTTTCATTTGTTTTATTTATTTCCTTCTTGTTTTTCCTTCTTTCCTATGTTGAAAGTCAATTTTATTTTCCTTTGTAATGTTGAATAATGTTCAATCTTTAGCAAGATTTATGAATAGTCCTTTTCATATTGAGGACCATTTGAATGCCGAAGTTAATCGTAATGATTTGCCTGTTGCAAATTTTAAACCACTCCGTAAGAGTTCGTGCATTAGACCATCTAAAATAGGAAGGGGCAATTCGCTTTGACTTTGTTCTTGGAATGGCTATCTAACTACTGGATATTTTGATTTGCTCCAGTTGATTGAAGAATCTTCCTCCAAATTTGATGTTGTAGATATTTGTGAAATATTTTTAAATTCTGGCCAACCTCTCTCGGCTTATTTTTTTCCTGGTTATGATTTTGAAGTAAGGAACCGAACATCTATTAATCATGGTGGATTGAGATTTTTAATAAAGAAAAATTTGAATTATTTAACTAGAGATGATTTGAGGGTTTGAATTGAAGGTAAGATAGAAAGTTTTTCTCTTGAAATCGGGGTTGAAAAAAAGAAGGTTTTGATTAGTGTGATGTATAAGCCGCCCAGTGCTCGCCTCGATGAGTTTATTGATGGTTTTGACGGGTTGCTTCGATGTATATCTTCTACAGGTTTGGAATTTATATGTATATGTGATTTTTACTATAGCGTTTTAAATGTTACAGATGATAATTTTGATTTTTTAAATTATATGATTGAAAATGATCTTCACCCCTCAGCTTCTGTTACAACACGTATATCAAGTCACTCTGCTACTCTGATTGATAGTGTTTTCGTTGGTTCTGCTTATTTGAATCATAGTTGCGCAAATGTGCTTGTGCATCCCGGTTCAGACCATCTCCCAATTGTGACTCAGTTACCTTGTTTAAAAAAACTTTAGACTAGGTAAAAAAATAACGGTGCGTGCGCTTAAATAAGAAAACCTAAATTGATTTGCCGAGAAACTCAGCTATCTGAGCTGCGACACTGTGTTGGAGATAACTGATGATTCTTCCCTTTCTTACAATAAATTCATGTCTATTTTACAGCCAATTTATGATAAAACACGTCCCTTACGAGCTGTCAGATAGAAGAAGGATGAACCACGAAAGCCATGGATAACTAACCAAATGAGAGAAATAAATGAAATCAGCTATACGAACAAGCTCTAAATACTCAGGATCCGACATATTTCGAGGAGTTCAGAAAGGCAAGAAACAGAGTAAACTTTCTGCGATGCCATGCAAAAAGAGGTATTTTAGTGAAAAGTTCAGTGAGCACAAGGGTGATACTAAGGCAACGTGGCAGGTTATTAATGAATTCATGGGAAGAAAAAATTGCAGTCAATCTCTTTGTATTGACATTGATGGCACGTCTGTAAGTGAAAACGTTGTTGTCGCCAATCATTTTGGTCATTTTTATTAAAAAATAGGATCTTCAGATTATTAGGTTGCTGGAAATGATTCGAAAAATTTTCTTTCAGATGAATTTGTGGATGATCAAGAGGAATGATTGGAGTTTTGGTTTGAAAAATGTACAAATGATGAGGTTATATTTGTTAAGAATATTAAATCAAATTCTGCAGGGATTGATTGTGTAAATCTAAGGCCATTTAAAACTACAATGATGTATCTACTTCCTTTCTTGCTTCACATTATTAACATATCCCTGACAACAGGTACCTTCCCAGATGCCTTGAAACAAGCTAAAGTAATACCTCTGTTCAAAGGAGTTTTGAAGTCAGATATGGGTAACTGGAGACCAATATCAATATTGTTGTTGTTCTCCAAGATACTTTAGGAAGTTGTCCATCAGCGCCTTTACGGTCATCTTACAAAGAATGGCCTATTAAGTGAGACGCAGTTTGGTTTTGGAGAGGCCACTCTACTAGTCATGCTGCTATTCACCTTGTTGATTTCGTAAATAATTGTTTAGAAAGGGGCGAAATTTCTCTAACAGTATTTTTTGATTTTAAAGAATCTCTTGATCCAGTAGATCTTAGTATTTTATTGCGAAGATTGGAATGTATAGGCATAAAAGCATCATGCTTAAAATGGTTTGAAAATATTTGAATGGTGGGTTTATTAATGTTATGATTGATGATGTCACTTCTGCCCCATTTCCTGTAGCTTGTGAGGTTCTATAAGGCTCGGTGCTTGGTCTTCTACTGTATTTGGTATATGTTGATATGATGAGGTTGTATCTGCCAGGTTCTTGTCTCACCTCGTTTGCTGATGACACTGCATTAGCATTTTCTAGTTGGTGTTTACATAGCTGGATTTTGAAGGTTAATCACATTTTAAAAAGTCTTCAAATTTTTAATAGTTTTAGCTTACTCCATGTTAATATTGTGAAAAATAGTTTTGTTTTATATTCAAGAGTAGGTGAGCCCCAAAACATTTATGGAAAAGTTTTGTTTGCGAAGGAGCCAGTGAAATAAGTGCACGAAACGCGATACCTTGGTTTCTACCTGGATTACAATCTTTCATGGAAACGACATAGCGATGTTGTTGTAACGAAAGTCACACAAGGAGTTGGAGCAATTCGACATTTTAAGAATTTTTTACCGCTACAAATTTCATTACTTTTATGTAAGGCTTTAGTCCACCTATACATTTCATATGGATGTGTTTTGCGGTCAAGCACCTTTTATTCGAATTTTAAACGAGTACAAATTCTTCAAAACATAGCTATACGACTTACTGGAAAAAGTCATTGAAGAAGTCAAACTTATTAGAAAAATTCAATGACACTGAGACATGTTATAATAAACTTAAAGTGCTTAATGTCGGGCAAATTCACGACTACCAAGCAGGAATATTCTCGTATCAATGTTGGAGTTCTATCAGTCGTGAGGTATTTCATGGTTTTTACAGAGAAAATAAATCACTTTATAGTTATAGTGCCCGCAATGCTGATAATCTAGTCACTGAATACAGATGCGGAACTAGAGCAGGTTTTTCTATCAGATATTTAGGTCCTAAGGTTTGGAATTCTCTTCCAGTGAGCATTTGGGCGGAGGAGCACCTTTGTTTATTTAAGAGAAAAATGAAAAATTTTTCGCTGTGGTCGCCCAGTATCAAGTGCTTTTATGTCTTTCTTTGGGCAGCCACTTGGATTCATGTTATGTGTTATATCATTTTCTAATAAAGTGAATTAAAATTGAAATTTAAGATTTATTTATTCATTTATATTAGTACCTGTTGTATGTTTTTTTTCTATGATTGTTTATTTAATTTCTGTTCGTTTTGGGTCTCATTTATTCTTTAATAGTAATTTCTGGTTGTTTTGAGAAGTATGATAATCATTATTTCTTAGCTTTATGCTGCTACTGTCTGAAAAAAGGCTTGAAAGAAGAAAAAAGTGGCGAATTTACGCTTTTATTTACCTCTGTGTGAACGCAGGGATTGGGGAAATTGGGGATTAACATGTGGCTAAAACGCTAGGTATCTGCTGCAAAATCAGTCAAGTCCTGATCATGTTATTAAATTGAATGACAAGTTTTTTCAACTGAAAATAAGGAGACACATTAAAGCTTAAGACGAACAGAAATTATTAAACATATGAGGGGGTTTGCCCCCTCCTCACCACCTCACTCTTCACGCTAAAGTTTTTCGGCACTTTAAAAAAAGTTTAATTATTGTTCTAATTAAGTGACTCTTGTATTTTAGGAATCATTTGTAGATAATTGGGACACAATTTAAACTTTAGCGTAAAGAGCAAAGTGTTGAAGACCTGGCAACCCCCTCATATGTGGAATAATATCTGTTCGTTTTAAATTTTAATGTTGCTCATTACTTTCAGTTGAAAAAACTTGTTTTTTTTAATTTAATTTCTGATCGTTTTTTAAATAACGTCAGGATATCTAACTCCACCTCCACGGAAAAATTCCCCTTTCCACGGAAATATCCTCTGGATAATTCAATCCTGGTGAGAACTTGCCCCAGAAAATTAACCTCAACATCTTGACGCGTAAAATTGAGTCGATGAAGAGAAAGCAACAGATATAAAGAAATTTTGTATAGGAATTATGTCTAATTCCTTCAGTATAAAATTTTCCTGGAAAAGTTCACTCCCTCTCCATGGAAAATTACACCTGTCCAAAATCCCCAAGCAGAAAATTCGTCCTCCCCTCCCCACCCGAACAATGTATGCATACCTCCCAAAAACAAATTCTATACGTAAACAATGAGCAAACTTCATAACTTATAGACCTTTCCCCTTCGGCTGGGGGGGGGGGTCATGTTATATCCAAATACATAGCTATTGGACCTTTCATCTATTCTGAACAAAAAAACTATCTTAATTTTGTTATATATCCAAAGAAACAGTTATTGGGCCTTTCAACTATGCTGAACAAAATAGCTATGTTGCTATCTTAAACTTTGATCGGATGATGTTGGGAAAAAAGTGGTGTGGGAGTAAGCCTAGTTGCACTCCGAATTTTTTTTGGTCACTTAAAAAGGGCACTAGAAGTTTTCATTTCCGTTGGAATAAGCCCTCTCTAGACGTTTTAGGCCCACTGGGTCCATATGATCGCCTCTGGAAAAAAAATAAACACGCATCCGTGCTCTTTCTTCTGACAAAAATTACGAAGTTCCACATTTTTACAGATAGGATTTTGAAACCTCTAAAGTAGGGTTATCTGATACATTGAGTCTGATGATGATATTTTCGTTAAGATTCTATGACGTTTAGGGGGTGTTTTTTCCTTTTTTTGAAAATTAGGCAAATTTTCTCAGACTCGTAACCTTTGATGGGTAACACTAAACTTAATGAAACTTATTATATTTGAAATCAGCATAAACATACAATTCTTTTGATGTATCTACTGGTATGAAAATTGTATTTTCTACAGTTTCGGTTACTATTGAGCCGAGTAGCTCCTTATTTATAGTTTTTTACCACGAAACGTTTGATAGGCTTATTTGCGTTCTTGCAGCAGCGTTGTACTATGAGGCTCTAAAACTTAAGAGTTAAGTTTCTCGACGCTAATTGCTTGATATTAATGATTGAGAAACAAAAGATGTTGTGGAAGCAACTCTTTTTGGATATGTCTAAGTGGTGTATTGATACCTGACCACTACACAGATTCAGAATGTTTGCCAGGGGTGAAACGTGTGTCCTGACTGTAGCAACCAAATCCTGGCTCTATTTTCATGGTAATTAGTGACAGATATCGATAAATTGGAATAAAAATTTGCCTAATTTGGCTAGCTTGTGTTTTAAACTAGCTAACAGCTGATTTTATCCTTCTTGAACGAGGGATTATATGACTAATAAAGGTTGACCAAGATATTAAAAAACATGTTTGGCGTAGTTAGTAGAGAGGACCCTATAACTCCCATTGCTCACCCCTGCTGCCATCTACAATTTAGTCTAACGGTACCTAACCGCATAGACAATGTTATTGATTCGTGAAGGACTCCATATATGGGCATAGAATCCCTAGGGAGAACACCTGCGCTGTCAGTCCGGACCCCACACCATATATGGGCATAGACTCCCTAGGGAAATGGATTTCTGAGAAATTGATTTGTTGATGTTAGTTCAGGAGAATTGTCTCCGGGCGAAGTTTATTAATGTCTTTGGTGTTCGTCCAGGAGAATTGTTTCCGGGCGAAGTTTATTAATGTCTTTGGTGTTCGTCCAGGAGAATTGTTTCCGGGCGAAGTTTATTAATGTCTGACGGATGATGTCAAGGTTGATTGATTTGTTGGTGTTCATCCAGGAGAATTATCTCCGGGCGAATGTTTTGATCTTAGAGATGAAGAGATTAACGCGGGAAATGGTTTCCTAGGAATTTCAAATGTGACAGCACAGGGATGCCAAAACAAAAGGAACACGCAGAAATTATGTTTAGAGATTATTTGGCCGATACCGTTTTGAGACATATTAGAAGATAATTTGTGCGAAACAGTTTGAGGCATTTTAGAAGATAATTTTAGAAGATGATTTAGAAGAGGATTTGAGGGTGAAACTCTGTGGTCGTTATAATACACAAGTTCTATTTGAACAGTGTTGTGAGGTCCTCTACCCTAGCCCCAAAGGGCTTCGATCCCTCTACCCCAACCCCGAAGGAAGCCCCTGGTCCCCAAAGGTCCCCCGGACTCCCAAAGGACCAACCGGCCCCCCAAGGGCCCCCCGACCCCCAAAGGCCTCCCGGGCCACCAAAGAGCCCCCTCCCCATTTTTTAAATACTTTTTTTGTGCACTTGAGACACAGAAGGGGCCCCACATTTCAAAAGGCTTTATTATATCTTTTCAGAACAAGTTCCTTTCTTAATGTCATTCCTAAACCCATTTTACAAGTTGAAGTACCCATCCTTTTCACCCACAACTTTACTTTACAGCTTTTTGAATGCCCCAACACCAAGCAGTACATTTCAAAAGGCATTTCAGAACAAGTTCTTTTCTTAATATCCTTCTTAAACGAATTTTACAAATTCTAAATTTTTCCTTAGTAGATACAAAAAGCTATATCATAGTTGTGAATATTTTCTTGGAAGATAAGCAGTTCTATTTCATTTTAAAATTTTCTCAATGAAGTGAAGAAAAGTTCAAGTTCTCTTGTGAATTTTCTCAATGAAAAAGAAATTAGTTATTAATCAATTCTATTTTTCCAAATAATATACAAAATTTTCCACTTCAGTTCAGATTTTTCTCAAAGGGATGAAAAAATTTAAAATACTGTTCCATATTTTTCATAGAAGATAGAAAAGTTCAAGTTCTCTTCTGAATTTTACCAAAGAACACAATTCAATTCTAATTTCTCCAGAGAAAATAAAAATCTTCCACTTCAGTTTTAAGTTCATCAATGACATAAAGAAATTTAAAGTTCTATTCTAAATTTTTCCTTAGTAGATAGAAAAAGCTATACCATAGTTGTGAATATTTTCCCGGAAGACAAAAAGTTCTAGTTCAATTTTCAATTTTCTCAACGAAGTCAAGGAAAGTTCAAGTTCTATTCTGAATTTTCTCAATGAAAAAGAAATTAGTTATTGATCATTTCTATTTTTCCAAATAATATAAAAATTTTCCGCTTCAGTTCAGACCTATCTCAAAGAGATGAAAAATTTTAAATACTCTTCCAAAATTTTCACAGAAGATAAAAAAGTTCATTCTTCTGAATTTTCTCAATGAAAAAGAAATTAGCTATTGATCAATTCTATTTTTCCAAATTATATAAAAATTTTTCACTTCGGATCAGATTTTTCTCAAAGAGATGAAACAATTTTAAGTACTGTTCCAAAATTTTCATGGAAGATAGAAAAGTTCAAGTTCTCTTCTGAATTTTACCATAGAACACACTTCAATTGTAATTTCTCCAGAGAAAATAAAAATCTTCCACTTCAGTTTTAAGTTCCCCAAAGACATAAAGAAATTTAAAGTTCTATTCTAAATTTTTCCTTATTAGATAGAAAAAGCTATACCATAGTTGTGAATATTTTCCCGGAAGATAAAAAGTTCTAGTTCAATTTTTAATTTTCTCAACGAAGTGAAGAAAAGTTCAAGTTCTATTCTGAATTTTCTCAATGAAAAAGAAATTAGTTATTGACAATTTCTATTTTTCCAAAATAATATAAAAATTTTCCACTTCAGTTCAGATCTGTCTCGAAGAGACGAAAAATTTAAAATACTGTTCCAAATTTTTCACAGAAGATAAAAAAGTTCAAGTGCTCTTCTGAATTTTACCAAAGAACACAATTCAATTCTGATTTCTCCAGAGAAAATAAAAATCTTCCACTTCAGTTCTTTATTTGACAAAGACATAAAGAAATTTAAAGTTCAATTCTAAATTTTTCGGCGGAAGACAGAAAAAGTAATACCATACTTCTGAATATTTTCCCGGAAGATAAAAAGTTCTAGTTCAATGTAAAATTTTCTCAACGAAGTGAAGAAAAGTTCAATTTCTCTTCTGAATTTTACCAAAGAAAACACTTCAATTCTAATTTCTCCAGAGAAAATAAAAATCTTCCACTTCAGTTTTAAGTTCCCCAAAGACATAAAGAAATTTAAAGTTCTATTCTAAATTTTTCCGTAGTAAATAGAAAAAGCTATACCATAGTTGTGAATATTTTCCCGGAAGATAAAAAGTTCTAGTTCAATTTTTAATTTTTTCAACGAAGTGAAGAAAAGTTCAAGTTCTATTCTGAATTTTCTCAATGAAAAAGAAATTAGTAATTGATCATTTCTGTTTTTCCAAATAATATAAAAATTTTCCACTTTAGTTCAGATCTGTCTCGAAGACATGAAAAATTTAAAATACTGTTCCAAATTTTTCACACAAGATAAAAAAGTTCAAGTTCTCTTCTGAATTTTACCAAAGAACACAATTCAATTCTAATTTCTCCAGAGAAAACAAAAATCTTCCACTTCAGTTCTTTATTTCACAAAGACATAAAGAAATTTAAACTTCAATTCTAAATTTTTCGGTGGAAGATAGAAAAAGTAATACCATACTTGTGAATATTTTCACGGAAGATAAAAAGTTCTAGTACAATTTTAAATTTTCTCAACGAAGTGAAGAAAAGTTAAAGTTTTCTTCTGAGTTTTCTCTATGAAAAAGAAATAAGTTATTGATCATTTCTATTTTTCCAAATAATATAAAAATTTTCCACTTCAGTTCAGATCTGTCTCAAAGGGATGAAAAATTTTTTTAAACTGTTCCAAATTTTTCATAGAAGATAGAAAAGTTCAAGTTCTTTTCTGAATTTTACCAAAGAACAAACTTCAATTCTAATTTCTCCAGAGAAAATAAAAATCTTAAATTCAGTTTTAAGCTCCCCAAAGACATAAAAAGCTTCCACTTCAGTTTTAAGTTCACCAAGACAAAAAATTTAAAGTTCAGTTCTAAATTTTTCCGTAGAAGATAGGAAAAGTTATAGTATGATTGTGATTATTTTCCATGGAGATAAAAAGTTTCACTTTAATTCTGAATTTTCTTAAATTCAGTTCCGACTTTTCTCAAAGCGATGAAAAAATTTAAAGTTCTGTTCCAAATATTTTCCCCGGAAGAAGAAAAGTTCAACTTCGATTCTGAATTTTCTCAATGAAAATGAAATAAGTTATTGATCAATTCTATTTTCCCAAAATAATATAAAAATTTTCCACTTCAGTTCAGATTTTTCTCAAAGAGATGAAAAAATTTAAAATACTGTTCCAAATTTTTCATAGAAGATAGAAAAGTTCAAGTTCTCTTCTGAATTTTACCAAAGAACACAATTCAATTCTAATTTCTCCAAAGAAAATAAAAAGCTTCCACTTCAGTTTTAAGTTCACCAAGACATAAAAAATTTAAAGTTCAGTTCTAAATTTTTCCGTAGAAGATAGGAAAATTTATACTATGATTGTGATTATTTTCCAATGAAGATAAAAAGTTTCACTTTAATTCTAAATTTTCTTAAAATCAGTTCCGACTTTTCTCAAAGAGATGAAAAAATTTAAAGTTCTGTTCCAAATATTTTCCCGGAAGAAGAAAAGTTCGACTTCGATTCTGAATTTTCTCAATGAAAATGAAATAAGTTATTGATCAATTCTATTTTCCCAAAATAATATAAAAATTTTCCACTTCAGTTCAGATTTTTCTCAAAGAGATGAAAAATTTAAAATACTGTTCCAAATTTTTCATGGAAGATAGAAAAGTTCAAGTTCTCTCCTGAATTTTACCAAAGAACACAATTCAATTCTAATTTCTCCAGAGAAAATAAAAAGCTTCCACTTCAGTTTTAAGTTCACCAAGACATAAAAAATTTAAAGTTCACTTCTAAATTTTTCCGTAGAAGATAGGAAAAGTTATGCTATGATTGTGATTATTTTTAATGAAGATAAAAAGTTTCACTATAATTCTAAATTTTCTTAAATTCAGATCCGACTTTTCACAAAGAGACGAAAAAATTTAAAGTTCTGTTCCAAATTTTTCATAGAAGATAGAAAAAGTTATACATTGATTGTGAATATTCAACATGAAGATAAGGAGCTCCATTTTAATTCTGAGTTTTCTCGAAGAAGTGCAAAATGTTCAAGTTCTCTTCTGAATTTTCTTAAAGAAGGGAAAAAAGTTAGCTCAATTCTGAATTTTACTAATGAAAATGAAAAAAGCTTCCACTTCAGTTCTTAATTTCTCAAAGACATAAAAAATTTAAATTTCAGTTCTAAATTTTTCCAAAGAAGATAGGAAAAGTTATACTATGATTGGGATTATTTTCCAGTGAAGATAAAAAGTTTCACTTTAATTCTAAATTTTCTTAAATTCAGTTCCGATTTTTCTCAAAGAGATGAAAAAATTTAAAGTTCTGTTCGAAATTTTTCATAGAAGATAGAAAAAGTTATACATTGATCGTGAATATTCACCATGAAGATAAAAAGTTCCACTTTAATTCTGAATTTTCTCAATGAAAATTTAAAAATTTTAAATACTGTTCCAAATTTTTAATGGAAGATAGAAAAGTTCAAGTTCTCTTCTGAATTTTACCAAAGAACACAATTCAATTCTAATTTCTCCAGAGAAAATAAAAAGCTTCCACTTCAGTTTTAAGTTCACCAAGACATACAAAATTTAAGGTTCACTTCTAAATTTTTCCGTAGAAGATAGGAATGGTTATACTATGATTGTGACTATTTTCCAGTGAAGATAAAAAGTTTCACTTTAATTCTAAATTTTCTTAAATTCAGTTCCGATTTTTCTCAAAGAGATGAAAAAATTTAAAGTTCTGTTCCATATTTTTCAAAGAAGATAGAAAAAGTTATACATTGATCGTGAATATTCACCATGAAGATAAAAAGTTCCACTTTAATTCTAAATTTTCTCAATGTAGTGCAAAATGTTCAAGTTCTCTTCTAATTTTTCCAAGAAAATAAATAGGTTCCACGTCAGTTCTGGTTTTTTTCTCAAAGAGATGAAAAATTTAAAGTTCTGTTCTAATTTTAAATTAAATTTTAGCTCCTTTGTCTTATGGATTTACCCCTCAAATTTTTAAATTAGAAAATGAGTGACTCGTTCTATTATTAAAGACAATCGTTCAAAATCGTTCATCTAAGCTCCAAAACAATAGGTTAGATTAGATTAGGTATAAATAAATATTAATAAATAAATAGAAACATTTCTACATGTTTAAGTTAGGTTAGGTTAGGTTAACTTATCATGAGCGCTCATGATAAGTTAACCTAATCTTTTCCGGCGAGTATGGTTATGTTAAGTTAGATTAGGTTTGGTTAAGTTAGGTTAGGTTAGCCTACGTACGCTTCACTTAGGTTAGGTTAGGTTAGGTGAGAGACAGGCAAAAAGTTAGGCGTATGGTTAGGTTAGGTTAGGTTAGGCTAGATTAAGTTAGTATAGGTAAAGTTAGGTTAGGCTAGGTTAGCCTACGTACGCGGGCGTACGTAGGCTAACCTAGCCTAACTTAACCTAACCTAACTTAATGTTCAGGCATTACCAGTAGCTTTCTCAAAAGTAATTAAAGTACTCTGTATTGCTGTATCGAGCATTGAGCACCTGTTTTCTGGCTTAGAATTTTTCCTGCGGTCTACAGCAGGAGATTTTCGTCTCAGTCACCCCGTTTTGACATTTGCAAAGAAGGATTAACTAAAATATTTGCACTACGACCAGCTTGTTGACGATTTTGCAAAGATGAAACTTTGGCGATTTCCCTTGTTACCTGGAGTGTTGTAATATATTTGGTCTTGTTATTTGATTTCCTTTTTGTTAATATATTTGATATGGGTGATTTCTGCTGAAGAAAAACTGATATTTTGGTTAGAAAAATAACAAAGATTATTTTCACCGACGGATTCTTATAATTAAAACTAGGGGTCAGTATGACTGAGTTCCACGTTAGATTAGCCTACAGTACATTTCCTAGCAACATACGGGTGCTGAATATGCATTTTTACTTAGAACATTTGATCGATGTGCTGCCATATCCCGAATTTTTTCCTACCCAGCACGAAGTGAGTTGCTGAGGGGGGCAGATGGAGTTCTTGCCCACTCAAAAGTTAGGCGCAAATGGCGCCTCTATTGAAGGCTTAAAAAGAATGTTAGTCCAATGTAAACATTATTTACGTAGGAGGTACATTGACCAAGCTAATGAAGCAATTTAGTTGTTCTATATACGCTTGCAGCTTTGTTACAGCTAGTAAGATATATAAAACTAAGGTTAGATGGAAAATTAGCAAAGATAGAAAGCAATTTTTATACCATTTGAAATTTAGTTAAAACTTGTGCTTAAGTTTTTCTTCTTGGACAAGTTACAAGTAATCTAGACAAACAGCCTACGATTAACATGGACAAAATGTGTTGCTAGTTGCCCTTGAAATTCCGATACAAGGTACCACTCAACCTATGCATACTTATCCTCGGAGTTGTTTTCTAAAAAGTATGGATAAAGGCTCATATTCATTTCTAGACAAACAGAAAATGGTTCTTCAGGCTATTCGGTGTTACACACAGAACACCGATCTTGACAATGAGTAGAGAGGACCCTATAACTCCTATGAGTCACCCCTGCTGCCATCTACAATTTAGTTTAACGCTGACAGTACATAATTTATGGTTTTTGTCACTGAGAATGAAAAAAAGGATTTTTCTCACTTTGATGGATGTTTCTTGGACGGTTATGTGTATTGGTCAGTTTATTTGATGTTTTTCATGGATGTCAACAGCAATTTATGCATGTTCTTATGGTTTTTGTCAGTGAGAATAGAAAAACAGGATTTTTCTCACTTTGATGGATGTTTCAAGGTCAATCTATTTGTTGTTGTTGTTGTTGTTGTTCGTCCAGGTGTACGCTAGGGGGGAATGTTTTGATCCAGGAATAGGAAACCGGAAGTACATGCATCCTTCTAAACCAATCAGAAGGCTGGTTACATCTCCTTCTAGACCAATCAGAGAGTCGGTTACATATGATTTTCCCTTTGCATAACAATTCGCCCTTGGAATTTCGTATATAACGGACATGCGTTGTGATTAAATTATCATATAGTTCTGTGACGCAATGGATAGAGCAAATGAAATTATTGATAAGGAAACTTCATCTATAATGATTAACATTGTGAGTACATTTTCATTCTTTATTTTCAAAATAAAATTATTTTTCCTGGTCACCCTTCAGTATATTCAGGTGAATACCCCCCCACTCTAATACAAACTCCAATATGCTATCTTTATACTCGCTAGAAAACGTAAAATATGTTCTTTTTACCACCTAAACCTAACCCCCCCTCAAAACCCCTCCTATGTTTATGAGTTTAATTCTTGCAATAGAAATAATTCTCCTTTTCAATAAATTCTTGCTTTCTGTATTGTGATCTAAAGTGACATCCCTTAGCTTTTAATATACCGTTTTCCATTTAAGCCGCCACCGCTAACTTGACAAAACATTTCCGCAAGGTTATAATTAGCTGACACCCCAATGTTTTTGCACTTCCTGTTTGTTTACGATAGCGGCCTACCCAAAAGTTTCATAGATCAAAATGGATTGTTTTTCCCGTCAAATTAAAAACAGTTTCACGCAGAAAGAGATTGCGATAATTAAGCTAAGCCTATGCAACCTGTATGGAAGTAGAGAAACGACTTATTTCCAAAATTATGGTCTAACAATATTTTTTTAGGACATTATGTAAAAAGGGGGAGGAGGGGCTATGCCTCAATTCTATCATCATCATTGTAAAGTGAAAAAACAAAACTGTTTCTTCGCGTGAAAAGTAAGGGGCAGGCTTAAGAAAAAGATAGCTTTATTATGTGTAAATTGAATATCATTTACATCCAAGATCGTAAATTTAGGCCTATGAGCTACTGGGTTAACAATCTTTTTCTATTTTAAAGCCTATAGACGGGAACATTTAAAAATCTTTGTCAACAAGGAAAAAATAGGAGCATTTCTCGTAAATTTTACTTTTAGCTTTGCTTTTGGCTTAGGGGGAGGGGGCTTCTTAGTGATAAATGCTTTCTAGACAAAATTATGGCTAGGGGGATGGGGATACTAATTTTCCTTCTGTAAAAAAGGGGGAAATAATTTTGATACTAACTTTGCTCTTCTTTAATGCAAATAGTGAAGAATGTATTGCCCCCCCCTCCATCAAAGAGAGCAAGAGAGGACGAGGCAGCCCCTGCGAAGGTGACAGTTAAGCAATATGATCGCTGGCAGAAGCCCCCAAACAAGTGTTGCCTTCCCAAGCCGCAGTCCAATCTGCGCTCGCTTGCCCATCCGCTCTCCATGGACCTTTAAAAGCTGCCCCACCTACGATAGGTCAGGATGTTGCCCTCCAGCAGGCTATGCTAGGACCACCCGGTACCCAAATACAGACGGAATTTGCAAATGGGAGCATTTTCACCTCTAGTTTCTACCTATTTCTTCCGTCTTTTTAGGCCTTTTCTTTTCGTTTTTTTTCAACACTGTAAAATTGTGTCAGAGATTTTAAAAGATATTTTTTCGCTAAAGATGTTTTCTCCCCACTCAATTTGAAGGACAGAGATTATACCATTTATCTCTTACACATAGGGATTCTAATTTGCGTAATATTCTTGACAACTTTCAATTATAACTTGCCAAGATTTTGAGGAGACATTCAATAAGAGTTAACGGCCTATGCAACCTGTATGGAAGTAGAGAAACGACTTATTTCCGAAATTATGGTCTAACAATATTTTTTTAGGACATTATGTAAAAAGGGAGAGGAGGGGCTATGCCTCAATTCTATCACCATCAGTGTAAATTGAAAAAACAAAACTGTTTCTTCGCGTGAAAAGTAAGGGGGCAGGTTTAAGAAAAAGATAGCTTTATTATGTGTAAATTGAATACCATTTACATCCAAGATCATAAATTTAGGCCTATAAGCTACTGGGTTAACAATCTTTTTCTATTTTAAAGCCTA